>CM035165.1:97111807-97365190 GCA_020205615.1 Panax quinquefolius | reverse complement strand
TTATGGGCATAGATTTACGATTTAGCTTCAAGATATCATCCTCGCAGACGGACGGACGAATGGAGAGGACTATTCAAACTCTTGAAGATCTATTAAGACTCGTGTCTTTGATTTCAAGGAAGTTGGGACATGTTCTTACCGTTGGTGGAGTTTTCCTACAACAACAGATTATCGCAAGTATTGGCATGGCTCCATTCAAGCGTTGTATGGAAGAAAGTGTCGTTCTCCAAAGATGTTGGGATGAGGTGGGAGAAGCAACGTTGTTGGGACCGGAGTTGAGTACGTTTGACTATAGAAAATATTCAAACGATTCCGTGAACGTATAAAAACCTCACAAGATCGACAAAAGAGTTATGTTGATCTTCATCGAAAGGATGTGGAATTCGATATAGGAGATCGTGTGTTATTACGTGTTGCTCCATGGAAAGGAGTTCTGAGATTTGGAAAGAGAGAGAAGCTCGATGCTCGATTCATCTACCCATTTTAATCCTCGATCGAGTAGAGGCGTGGCCTATGTACTCGCTTTCACCGCCAAGTATATCTCGTGTTCATAACGTTTTTCACATATCCATGCTACGTAAATATGTGGAAGACACGAACAACATTATTTGTATTATTAGCTTGCATTTTTTTTGAAGTAATTTTGAAGTGCCATAACATCCCCATCACCAAGCCTTAACCGCCTAACTTTGTCAAGATAATTGTAACAATCTTTTTGTGAAAAGGACACATTTTCATGCCCGCCAGCTTCAACCAAGAAAGAATTGAATCTTTTATTTGGTGTAATACCAGCTCTATCGTTAAGTTCAAGTCTCCTTTTCACATACTTGCTCATATATAATCTGATTTTTCTTATAAAATTTAGATTTTCCTGGCCTCAACTGATGATTATGATCAAGTTTTAGTCTTTACTCGCACTTTTCCGTCTTCGACTATTGCAGCCCTATCTTAGCATTGCAACTAGTTTTCCTAACATGGCGCAATTTGAAGGCATTCTTTGACTTGCTTATTGAACAGCCTAACCGAGCACATGTAAGAACAACAAAGTTAGTCTCTCCATTTTTTTCCTTTTTTCGTAGATCTTATTTTCACCAAAAATCCCTTTTGGTTACCATAATTAGTGTAATATTTCATGTACTCATCAATGGAACCAAACTCAATTCCTACTTCCGAATCTCTAATCACTTCATCAACTTCTTCACTTTCTACTAAATTCTCCGCCATAGCACATTTCTCAATATCATTCATTCTCATACTTGAATCAAACTCATCACTATATATATATATATGTATATATATATGTATATATATATATATATGTATATACAGAGCCGTTCAGAAACGGCCCAATTCAACGGATTTTGGTATCAACTGAAAATATAAAATGAAAAGGTCAGAATGAATGTATTTTTGGGATTGCAATATACATTTGGGTTCCATAAAGGACGTGAATGTTATTTAATATGTGTGATCAATTTGGCTGGCAATGAGATCCTTGATTTCAGACAATTATTGTTGTGTTGTATTGTATTGTGTTTGTTAGTTTAAGTTTAAATATTTGTGGTGTTGCATGTGCTGGTATTTATTGTGTAGTATATCTGGTGCAATGTGTGCCTTTTTTGAGAATTTGTGTGCAGCAACACGGGCAAAATGTTTTGTGTGATGTGCAGGTAAATAAAGCAATCATGTCAAATTTTCTACAGGAAAAGTGCCATCTTCATGTCACAAAGCCTGCAACAAAATGGGCAAACAAACTGTATCTATTGTCTTTCTACAAAAAAATGATAAGTACCAAGGCAGCAACTAGTAAAGCTGCTGGCACAATTTTTTCATTTCATTTGCATAGAGGTAACTAAAAGTGGTTGCTGAAAGGAAAATAATAATGCAAACCATATTTGTAATGACTTAATAGACTCAAAACCAACAACCAACAGTTTTTTAAAGTTGCACTATTCACATTTGGCTTAATAGATTTGCTTCAAAAATTGAAAAAGAACCTTAATAAAAAATAAAGTGTCAAACTAAATCCAGCAAGCAGATATTCACATCAATAAAGCTGTTCAGTAATGCTCATACACCATAAGGTACTGCTGCATTATCAAAATAAATATCTATTTTGGACCAAAAGTTATACATTTGATTTATGCTAACTTGAATATTCATTGCAGCATGTTTCCCAGATCAACCCACGAAACATTTGCACAAAAGTTGTACCAGACATTCACCAATCATAATTATTCCCTTAAATTACAAGAAACACATCCAAACAACATGGCAGTGGGCACCAAATATTAACTAATTGAATACATGTCTATAACCATTACAAAATTAAATTGCAATCTAATAAGCACGTAAGTTTAGGCTTCAAGGTAGCTTTGTGAACCATTGTTTCCTTGTGAATCTGGTGGCAACTCTTCTCCACAAGGTCAAGCAGCTTCTCCAGGTTCATGGCCCATGAATTTAGAATGTCAGTTACTATCTTTCGCTATTTGGAAACAGAAAACACCCATTGGTCTGCCAACCTTTGCCACTGGTGCTTTGTTAACAACCAAATTTGAAAGATGTTTTTCAGTTTCCTGAGAAGCAAGAAAGACGATAAGAACCACAATAACCTAGAGATTGCATAGTCAGCTTTAGTCCAACCATATCACCACATTAACAATGCTTTAGAAAGAATAATACATCATGATAATTGTAACAATTGTAACGTTCTTTTTTCTTTCTTTCTGTTTTTTTGTTGGGGGGGTAATGGGAATAGATGAAATATGAATTCAACCTTATTGGAGAGACCGAAATAAATGATTGATAATTTGACATTGGCAGTTATAATTTGCAGACCTGAATGCTGAGACAAAGCAGTTCTGCAAGTCTTTTCAAGTTAATCCACGAGTAGTACTTCGAAACAATTAGGATGTTCTGCACACGTAAAATTTCACAAGATAATCAAATGATTTCTTACCAAATATCTCAAAAGGCTAGAAAGAATAGCATCACCAACAAAAGCTTACATGTTCTATTACTCTCTCTCTGAAATCTTCAGCAGCCTTATCACCTGATCAATTCCACCTAGCATGTTTTTTTCATTCTCAAACTCATCCTTTAATAAATTCCATAGGGCCGTCCACTGAACAACCTCCATGGTAATTAATTGTTTTAAGAGTAGCCTGTGACAAATTGAAGTCACATAATTATTTAATGTACAAACTTAAGGATAATAATTGAATGTGTATTTATTTCTTGTCTTTTGTTTAACCCTGTTGCTTACAGGGAAGAAATACCTAAAATGAGGAATTTCTGAAATATTCTTATCCTCCAAGGTAGACATATTATATGGGTTTTTTTTATGGTATATAAAGTTTCATAGTTCAGGGGGCGGATTAAAGAAAAAAGGTGGCAAATTGACAATTTATCAAACAGTTGATGTGCAGCTGAAGTAAGAAAAATTAAACAAAACTGACAATCAAAAGTTTGACGAAACCTTTCAATAACTTAAATGCCTCAATCAGAAAATGGATTTAAGGAGAATTACGATTTCAGCAATCCAATTGCAGATTATGTCTTCCTCTGTTGTGTAACAGGAGAAGAGCTATAGAGAGAGAGTAGACTTGCAGTAGAGAGAGAGATGGAAACCCTAGATTTTCAACGGTATTGCCGACTTGAGCTTAGGATTTTTAAAGAACAAACCTAGATTTTCAAATGCCTGAAAAAAATTACAAGCCCAAAAAAGTGATACAAATGTTTTACCTTCCCTTCCGTTTGCTATGGTTTCGAGCTCAGACCTTCCGATGAGCTCTTCCGTCTGCTACTTTAGAGGGATGGAAGCAGAGGTTCTATTTTTTGATCTGAGCTTTAATCTGAGCAGTTTGAGGAGAGAGCAGAGGAGTCTCAGTTTTTGACCCGTTTATTTTTGACCCGCGTGAAGTTTTCCCATTTTTTGTGACCCGCGTGTTGTGTTTTTTCCCTTCGTCCGTTCTCTGGATCCGTTTCTGAATAGAACTCTATGTATATATATATGAGTACATTATATATTATATATATGTATACATACCTTTAAAACAGAAGATTTTGTACCGGAGATGTTCCAGGACGAATTTATGAAGAAGTGAAGCTATGTCTTCCCGATAAATCGACAATCGAGTTGGTTCGTTGAGAGAGAAAAAAGAGAAAGAGAAAGAGAAAGAGAGTTCCATAATTGATTTTGGTAAAGTGGAATAAATTGTTGTAGAACTTTGTTTGGTAAAGTGGGAAAGGTATTATTAAAGCAGAGTAAGCCAATAAAGCTTATGTGTACAATCCACATCACAATGTCGCTAGAACCGTCGGTCACTAAAATTGGTCCCCCTAGAATTATTGAAAATTAAAATTATTCATCGCTTTATATAATTTTTTGGGACCACTAAGGATAAATTTGAAATTTTTTTACTCTATTTCATCTATTTTTATTTTTTTTAATATATATACAAATTGTATTTTGTTCAACCTTTTAGGGACAAAAAAAGTACATGTAAGACTTCAGAGTTCTTCTTGGACTCACACGACTCCAAACCAGTATATTGTTCGTCTGGCTCAGCTTAACTAAGCCAAACTCGAGCTCGAACATGACGTTTAGCCCACTTAGTTAAATGAGTCGAGTTCGAATAGTGTGGTGTTTGACTCGAGCCCTACTCATTTAGGCTCGACTCTAGTCTGACTCATTTATGCCCGGCTTGTTTAATAATTATTTAATTAAAATTTTATTTTATTTATATAAATTATGTAATAAAAAATATAGTTTATTAAAATATATTTTATTTCCAAAAAAGCTGAAAAATAAAATAATTTTAAAAAAAATAAAATAAACAGGTCGAGCTTAAGCTTGACTTGGCTCACTTAGACCCGACTCGTTTCTAAATGAGTTGAGTTTATACAAAAGATTTAAATTAAAGTTCGTCTAAAAGTCGGCCCGTCTCGATTCGTACTTTTAAACGAGCTCGAGCTTGACAAGCTAAAATCCGACTTAACTCAGCTCGGCTCGTTTACAACTCTACAGATGGATCGTTGTATTAATGGTAACATTTTTGGAGAGATGTATAATAAGTGGGAAAAAACACTTTTACCCTCCTGTGGTCGTTGACTTGTAAGTAATTGGCCACTGAACTTTAAAAATATTCAATTGGACCACTGTGCTTTCTAAAAATGAAAATTAAGGTCATTCCGTCCAATTTCTTGGATGAACGTCAAATATTTTCAGATGTGGCATTGAAAAAAATCAAAAAATCATTATTTTCTGATGTGGCAACAAAGCTATAAGCTATAGAAATTGAGTCATCGATTTAAAAAATATAATTGACCCGCTAAACTTTAAAAAAAAAATTAATTAGGTCATTCATTGGACAGGCTTCAAATTCTATGAAAAATATTAAAATCTATTAATAACTAAACATAAAAATAAAAAACAAAACAAAACAAAATAAAAAACAGAACCAAATCAAAATCAAAATAAGAGTGAAGAGGGGTGGTTTTCTGCACTTCTTATGTGGATTTATTGGGTTATATTAAATTTTAGATTTTAGGGTTTTTGCAGTGGAAGATAATTTGGGTGTATTGGGAGTAGTTTTGCTTCAATCTGCTAACTTTTTTCTTAAATGTTCAGATATAAATAAGTTGGATATATGAACATTCTAAATATTTAAACAACTTTTGACTAAGATATGGCAACACAATTCTTCAGTAATTCTATCAACACAATTATTCACATACACTACAATCATAACATTCCATGAAACCAAACTCTCATTAGCATGGTTTATGAACATATCATTCACAGCCATGACATTGTTACGTGATGTATTAATTACAACAGGCAAGAGGCTAGCCATTGTACCAGAATCGGGTTTGACGCCAAATGTTTATATATCCCTACAAACTTTCAATGCATCATCAAATAGTTTATTTTGTGCATACCCAACAACCAATAAGTCCCAAGAAATCCACATAAGAAGTGCAGAAAATCACCCCTCTTCACTCTTATTTTGATTTTTATTTGGTTCTATTTTTTATTTTGTTTTGTTTTATTTTTTTATTTTTATGTTTAGTTATTAATATATTTTAATATTTTTCATAGTATTTAACGTCCGTCCAATGAATGACCAAATTAAATTTTTTTTAAAAAGTTTAGTGGGTCAATTATATTTTTTTAAAGTACAGTGACTCAATGCTTACAGTTTTGTGTTGCCACATCAGAAAATAATGATTTTTTAATTTTTTTTTCAATGCCACGCCTGAAAATATTTGACTTGGCCCAAGAAATTGGATGGAATGAACGACTCAATTTTATTTTTTTAAAGCTTAGCTTGGTTCAATTGCATATTTTAAAGTTCAAATACTAATCGCTTATGTTTCTAACAACCACTGTGGAGGTAAAGGTATTTTTTGCTATAATAAGTGGGGACCTCCTACAATTCCTATCAATTTCATGTATTGATAAATTTCGCAATTATAATTCGGCGTAAATTTATTGCAATAGATAACAGGACTCACTTAGTTTCATAAAAAGAGTAGTTTGTAAATATATTAATGATGTTTTTTGTTTCATATTAATTTTAAAAAAACAAGCAATTAATTTAATAGTAATGGAGTCACTACTAGAAAAATAAGAATGTGTGATGGAACTTTTTGACACTTTTTAAAAACAATCACAAAAGATAGTAATTTGTGATGAACTTTTTAAGCAATCACAAAATAATAGTATATATGATAACTCTTAATGATGACTAATTTTTCCATCAATGTATTATAATTGTGATGGTCGTGTCAATCACCAAACTTTCTTTTGTGACGGACTAAGTCATCACTTATAGATATATCCTTTTCGTGATTACATTTAAACTATTACTAATATTTTAATATAAGAAATAATCAAAACAATATTTTCTGACGGTCATTACAATCATTAAAAAAGATAGATTTTTGTGACAACTTATATTTGTAATTACAAAAAGAAGGTATTTTGTGATGAAATTTTCAAGTCATCACAAAACAATAAAATATATGATGACTCTCAGTGATGACTAATTTTACCATCATTAGAGAGTATTTGTGACTGCCACTGCAATCACAAAATCTTATGTGGAAGTAATTTTGTTTAGTCAGTCAACTCACATAAATTTCTTTTTATATTTTGTTTTAAAATTATAATCATGATATGGGCTTTGGTGTAGTGGTAATACTCGTTATTTAGTTCCCAAATGGGGGAGGGTTCGAATCTTACAAGTATCATTTGAAACAATTAATATAGTGAAATAAATTATCCGAAAATAGAGATTCACGTTCTTACCTTTGATCCCTAATTAAAGTCTTATTTTTTTGTGATGACTTTGGCAATCACAATAAATTACGTGTTAATGTGATTGTATTAATTATCATAAAAGCACTAAGAGTTTGCGTGATTGCCAAAATCATCACGTAAAACCTCTTATGATGGGCGTATACAAGATGTGATGCTTAAAGTCATCAAGTAAACCTTTCGTGATGGTTTTTCTGATTTTTGTGATAGATTTTGGCCATCACAAATGACCATTTTTTTAGTAGTGAGTGATAATGAAATTGTTATAACAAACTTAACAATATTATCTCATTTTATATTATCATCATTAAATACAAAATTCTTTTTATGAAACAAAAAAAATTACAAATGAGATTTTTTTTGTCAAATAGATACTTTTCCTCTGTCCCTCAAGAATTGGCTTATGGGCTGTTTGATTAGTCTTGAATGGCTGAACGATTAAACCATTCAATGCATTTGTTTCGGAAAAAAAAAAAAAAAGCTTCTGAATGTCTTAATTGGTTAACCATTCAGACGATTTGGGTTGAATGGCTAAGTCCCATTTTTTTTATTGAATGGGGTGAATGATATTTTTTTTACAATATTAACTATTATATTAAGTAATATTAAATAAATTTACAACAATTTTGAATTTTTTTTCAAAAGGGTAAAATATTAAAAATCTGTTATTCAGATGTTTCAGACATGTCAATTATCAAATAGTTTTTTTTCATTCAGATTCACCTCATTCAAATTCATATTCATTCAGTTTTTATCAAACATCCCATTAGTTAGACTTTTTAGTTAAATTGACCAATTTTAGAATTAAAAAGTAAACATTTATTTATATTTTCAAATTTATGAAAATTGGATGTGGTGGTAAAATCAACATAATTTCTTATGGTTATAATTTCTCCACCTATATTTACAAGAAAATAGTATAAATTCTAATTACACAAATTGTCACTGAAAAAGTCAAACTAAACCAATTTTTGCATGACGATAGAGTAGAATATAGGGAAATGATATACATGTCATAAATATATGACAAATTTGAATTGTGGTTAACGTGGAAGTTTATATAATAATATATAATAAATTATATATGATGGATTAGTTCTTAATTTTTATCTATTTCATGTATGTGCATACGTCATAATTATAATTCGGTTAAAAATTATCTCAATACATTCTTCTCTAATGAAATTTATTTGCACATCAAGGATTTCATGGTGGTTAAAATTTTTAACTTTTCCCAACCTACATCTTTGGTGAAAGTGGGCTGCTTATAATGTATATAGATGTGGGAGGATAATTAGAGAAACCTAGCATTACTCTTTAATATTTATTATAACTTTATAATGTCGTTTATGTAAATTTATGAATGCCTTTTGTGTAAATTTATAAAGGGATAATGTTGGAGGTCTTAATTTATTTATTTATTCTAATTTCAAATAATATTACATTAAATAAGATACTTCTGAATTAGCCAGTATAATAAATGATACTTTAAAATTTTATTTTAGATAAAAAATTGAAATATTAAATTATTCAACAAAATTTTATTTTAGATAAAAAAAATTTGAAATCCTTAAATTTGAATCTCAACAAACAAAAAACTCTAATACGAGCCTTCAAATCAATTTTAATATGAACAATTTCGCTTAAAAAATTGATTATTGAACTAATATTATATATAGAAATCTTCTAATTTTTTATGTAAAGAAATTACAAAGAATGTAATATTAATCGATAATCAATGGTTTATTAAGTACAAGCTTCAATTTAATACTACACTTTATAAATTATAAAGAATACAAATATCATATATTTTATACTGAATATGTAAGTTATAAGTACTGGAATATTTCACCCACCCATCTTGGGTCGCCACTTACATGGTACATAAATTCAAATACAACTTACTAATATAACTGCTGTGGTATAATACTTATATAAACCGTGAGTTTGAATACAAATTTTGTCTACTAGATATTATACAAACTCAAAAGGAGTCCTCATTATAACTATTATCACACTATTTCACGTAATAGTGAGGACTACTAATGCTATCCTCTCGACCATTACTGCTCCCCGACTCGTCCCAGCCTATGTTCTCATTTCCTCAAGAGAATAAAGGAAAGAAAGGGTGAGCTCAACTAGCCCAAAGAAGAAATATTACGACTAAGATAATGCGTAATAAATTATCATTAGCCTTCAACAGTTGTTAAACCGATAAAATACAATAGACAACCAGCTTTAATCAGCAATGAATAAGCAATCCATTAAAAGAGTCAAGTAGAGAATAAAGTCTACTATCTTTTAGGTTTTAAAAGGTTTTCATCAATTTTTATCACGAGACTCAAATTTTAATAAATAAACCACCACATCTAATCATCCCCGCACTACTGGCCAAGGATTTTCATCAAATTATCAATGGTCATGACTATACCGAATCACCCCCGGTCATAATCATACCAAAAACTATCCATCATCGCATTATGTGCCATCGAGGACTTTTTTGTCACATCATTTATATCAAGTCATGATTATACCGAATGATCCTCGGTCATAATCATACTAAGTTCATCTATGCACGTAAGCCAAAGATAACATAATATAAATACGAGGATGATGACAATGACATAATAATTCAATAAAACAAGTTCAAGAATTATTTAATCCATGAATTATTAACGCCCAAATTATCAACACGATATCTTCGTTTCAGAGTAAAATTCAAGAATGATCAAGAATATTTCCATGAAAAGATATCGATGAAACGCAAATATCAAGGATATTCTACTAATTTCATGGAGTATAAGTCAAAGTTTTAACCAACCGGGTATAATAAAGAATGGAATAACAAAAGAAATCACCACGCACGCGAGATTGATGATGACAAAAGTTATTCCAATGTAATAATAATAACTAACCTGTGTCGTGAAATTCACACCCATGTGATGTTCCAATGTAATAATAAAGATGGAACTGCATCCTGTAAAACACATGATAGATATTCCAATGTAACGATAAAGATTTTAACCCAGTCCTGTAAAACACATGCATGTGATGTTCCAATGTATCAATAAAAAATTTAACCAGTCCTGTAAAACACATGCATGTGATGTTCCAATGTAATAATAATAAGAATGTCACCAAGTATAGGTAAATCACAGACACAAAGTTATTCCAATGTAATAAATAAGAATGGAATAACATAAGGATTTCACCAAGTATAGATATGCACAGTATATATAAAAGTTATGATAGGTATGCCACTTTTTACAAAAGTTATTCCAACAAAATAATAATGAATGGAATAATGTAAGTTCTCTTCAAGAAGAAAGAATAACACCCCTCACCGTAAAAAAAGAACCTAATATAAAAGAAGTAATAAGAAAAGTAATACTCTTCTTCTTTCTATAATTTTCTCTATAGCTTCTCTATAATTTCTCTCTGTAGTTTCAATGAATTCGTAAGAAAAAATAATGAAGGAACGAGCTTCTATTTATAGAAAATGGAATGCATAAGAATTAATCCATGAACTATCTGTATTGATTTATTTTTTTAACTGACTATCCATATTTAAAGAAAAATCTTTAAATAAAATATAATATATTCTATTTATATAAAAACATTTTACTATGCAAACACTATGCAATACTATGCAAAACACTATGCAAAAACACTATGCAACACTATGCATAATAAAATATAATATATTCTATTTATGTAATAACTTTAATAAAGTATTCTATTTTATATAAAGATGTTTCGCTTTTATTACGCTAATAATACTTAATAAAACAAAACGTCATTATCGCTATAATAATTCATATTATTAATCGACAATAATGGAATCAAACCGAGTGACTTCTCACATAAGATCAATAATCAATACCGTGTGCTACTATGCAACCACACGACATCGCATTTTTTACTACCGAAAGTAGTTCAACAAGAACTACCAGAAAACTTCCGCCGTTATTTCAATAAAATATTTTTCGCTTTTCAATCCCGACAATAATTTCGCTAGGTCCACCAATGATTGAGTCATTGCATTTAATATTCCCTCGCTAAACCTAATATTCCCCACCAATCTAATATAATATAACCACTGTCAGATACTTTGCAAAATTTATAAATACTACCCACAACTATAATATTATCTCAAATTCACACCATAATATTAAAAAATTATTTCGACAAAATTTAAATCTTTATCGATAAAAACTGGGTCTCACAATCTCCTCCTTATGGAATTTCGCCTCAAATTAGGGGGTACGACCGATATGATAAAGAGGTGAGGATACCTCAATACCTTTTATCGTTGAAAATATTAAGTTCATCTTTGCAATTACCAAAAAGATATCAATTCATCTTTGCACTATGTGCCAAAGATATTTATTAACAATTCATCTTTGCACACATGTGCCAAAGATATATAAATCAGAAACCAATAATATCGAGACTCAAATTAATAAAGATCACAACCATGAATTATCCATGCACATCATCGCTAAGGATATTCGAGTTTTCAATTACTACCATGATTATACCAATAATCCGTGGTCATAATCATACCAAGTCTATCAATGCACTACTACCAAAGACGACTTTTTTACCACATCCATGAATTAATATTTCATCACGAGACTCAAATTTCAATAATTAATCCATATCATCGAATCATCCCCGCACTACGTGCCAAGGATATTCATTAAGATCACCACCATTAATTATCCATGCACTACTACCAAAGATAATCGTGGTATTCATTAAGATCATGCACCATTAAATTATCCATGCTACTACCAAAGATAATCGTCGTATTCATTAAGATTCACGACCACAAATTATCCATGCACTACTACCAAAGATAATCGTGTATTCATTAAGATTAATGCACCACAAATTATCCATGCACTACTACCAAAGATAATTGTGTATTCATTAAGATCATTACCACAAATTATCCATGCACTACTACCAAAGATAATTGTGTATTCATTAAGATCACCACCATAAATTATCCATGCACTACTACCAAAGATAATTGTAGTATTCATTAAGATCACGCACCACAAATTATCCATGCACTACTACCAAAGATAATTGTGTATTCATTAAGATTTTAATTACAAATTATCCATGCACTACGCCAAAGATAATACCAATTAATTGCTATGATTATACCAACAATCGGTCATAATCATACCAAGTCCATCTACGCACTATGTGCCATGTATTTACTTTCAACATAATATAAATAATGAGGATAATGATATAAAGAATCAATCAAATGAGATAAAGGATAAATATTAAACATTTATAATATAATTTATCCAGATTCAAGAATATCCCCATGTTATCAATCACTTAATAATCTTATAATCTAATATCATTAATATTATAACAATATTTTAATCACTTTTAAATTTATAAACAATTTATCTCAATTGTTTACGCTTTTACCATATAATGCATTTAATCATTCAAAATGCCATACTCATAAAATATCATCACCAATTATCAAATCCTCATCAAAAAAAATATGCATATACTCTATATAGATTCTCTAGCCATAAAATCATATTTTCAACTTTGTTATTTCACATAACATATTTAACTCATATGTTCAGAATTAAACTATTTTCATCATGAAAATACCAAATTAGTCCCAAAAATATTTCTTTTCTGGGATTTAGCATAATATAGTCCCATAATGAAAATATATTTCTCTAATTTTTAAAATTCATTTACTATTTTTCAAAATCAATTTCTAATTAATTTCTTAAGAAATTAGCTACCTCAAGTTTAACTCCAAAAATTCCCAAATCTTGGCAGGACCTTACACATGTTAACGTGAGCTTCTAGTTTAAATTTCATGGTCATCTGAGTTATAGAACTCCAAGTTATATATTTTTCATTTAAAAACCTAAATATTGAAATAGTCATAACTTGCTCATTTTAAGTCGTAATGAGCTCATTTTTGGACAGGAGATACTTTATACCATATACCTTCATGTCCCAAAAGGCCAGAATTTTTCTCATAATTTAAGTGGCCGAAACAGTCCCTTAAAGTTTCTGGGCAAGAGCATTTTCAAAATTTACAGCTTTGGCCTCCTTTACTAAAAATCAGTCCACACAAAAATCTACAACACCTTTTCCAGTAATTCCACTTGGATTAGTTAGGTAACTCATAGATCTAACTCTAGGACTTGACCACATTCAAAAATTCAAAATATAATAAGAGATATAGTCAATTGAATTTCATGTTACGCTTTTCACCAAAATCTGATTTTCAACTTTGTGATTTCTAAGAAACTTTCATGTTTTCACATACTAACCAACATAACTCATCATAAAACTTACTAATACTTCATATACCCATGATTTTCATTATTCCAATGCTTTTATTATGACTTTCATCATAAACCACGTAAACTGCTCATTTTAGTCAAGAAATATTCGAGGGTTTAAGAAATGGGTTTTTCAGATCGGGTCAATACAAAATTCGATTTCACGCCTAGGTAGGCTAGAAATCTTCAAGAATACGCCAAGAAATTTATTAATGATAGAAATATCATTCAAAATCGCTACTCTTATCCAAGACTTGATAAGACGTTACATCGATACCAACCGTGACTTCTATCCCTTAACCTAGATAAGACCTCACAATGATACCTATAAACTTGCCATCTTCATTCACGATGTCGCCTACGTAAAGTCCGGCTTCAGCATTCCACACAAGGAAGTCAACAACGAAAAGGATCGGGCTCTTTTACTTATGGCTTGATATATAAAGTTGATTAACTTTAGTGGTTTGGTTACTTTGAATTCAGATAACAAAGTTGGTTAGAATATGAAAGCTAACAACCTTACAAAAAGAATAATAAGTAGTTAATCAATCGCTTTCAAAAATTACCTCAAAGGCAAGAATTTTTAAAGATATAAGATCGTGAAAGTGTTTATTTGAAACAACAAGATTAATAAAAAAGGAGGTAACGGAAGGTTTCTCCCAACGAAGTTTCAATAGATAAATCAAAGTCTAATTTTTTTTTTCTGAGTCAAATTTAAACATCGAACACAACTAGTAGAATAAAAGAGTGGGTAGAACTTGTATTGAATAAAGTATAGACTTCGCAATAATTAATTTACCCGTAATAACTTCGCTCGCTTTTTCAATAAACGCCTCGCTTAAATTACCGAAGTTCGACTTTTACTATAGGGTACATTCCACCCTTAAGTGCTTCTTCACATTCCCGATCCATGATTTGAATCATTATTCTCCGATCCATATCGAATTCGGGTCGACCGCCATGCATGTGGTAATTCAATTCGATGTCGGGTTCTCCCAATTGTCGCCCAAAAAGCAAAGTCCATTTCATCTATTTCGCTTTATCGATCTGGACGCCTTTTTTCACACTATCAACGCAATTGTGCAGCCTTTTTACCCATGCATCGCCTATTCTCCTTCGCTCAGCTTGTTTTTCTTTCAAATTGATCTTTGATTTTTAAATTTCGATTCCAACTTTAATATCTTACACCCCGCCAAAGCGTGATTTTGTTCGAGCATCACATATCGGGTAACCCAATTTTCAATTGTCAGATCCCTTTGTTCCACCTAATCGCTTGCCGCTTCTTCAACCTCGTTTCTTCTAGCTCACTTAACACGATTTTGTAATTCTAAGTTTTGATCATAAATTTCTTCTAACCAACCTCCTCGTGTTCCTCTTCTTCCTCTTCTTCTCTTCTTCCTCACTTTCACCGCTACTCAGAACTAGCTCTGTGCAAATAATTAGTTCTTCATTTACTACGTGGATATCTCTAATTTGTTCCTCGTCCGACAATCGCATTAACTCCGATTAGTGATTAAAGGTGTCACAACTGGCCACATTCACTCCATGTGAATATTTTCACCGCCATTTCCAAACACCGCCACAACACAAGGGTTAATTAATATATCAAATATTATCCCTATACTCGACCACCAATTAAATACCAAATAAACTTAGTAGGTCATACTAACAAGGAATTTCCGCCTCCCTCCTAGTTCTTATCTCACATCTTAGCTGTGGATCATATCCCTAAGCTCGATACCAACCGCGACGCCTCAAAATTAGGTATACGCCACCCATCTTGGGTCGCCACTTACATGGTACATAAATTCAAATACAACTTACTAATATAACTGCTGCGTGGTACATAATATATAAATCGTGAGTTTGAATACAAATTTTGTCTACTAGATATTATACAAACTCAAAAGGAGTCCTCATTACAACTATTATCACACTATTTCACTGTAATAGTGAGGACTACTAATGCTATCCTCTCGACCATTACTTGCTCCCGACTGTCTCAAATTTATGTTCTCATTTTCAAGAGAATAAAGGAAAGAAAGAAAGGGTGAGCTCAACTAGCCCAAAGAAGAAATATTACGACTAAGATAATGCGTAATAAATTATCATTAGCCTTCAATGTTGTTAAACCGATAAAATACAATAGATAAACCAGCTTTAATCAATTTAATAATAAGCAATCCATTAAAAGAGTCAAGTAGAGAATAAAGTCTACTATCTTTTAGGTTTTAAAAGGTTTTCATCAATTTTTATCACGAGACTCATTTTAATAAATAAACCACCACATCTAATCATCCCCGCACTACTGGCCAAGGATTTTCATCAAATTATCAATGGTCATGACTATACCGAATCACCCCCGGTCATAATCATACCAAAACTATCCATCATCGCATTACAAAGCCATCGAGGACTTTTTTGTCACATCATTTATATCAAGTCATGATTATACCGAATGATCCTCGGTCATAATCATACTAAGTTCATCTACGCACGTAAGCCAAAGATAACATAATATAACACGAGGATGATGACAATGACATAATAATTCAATAAAACAAGTTCAAGAATTATTTAATCCATGAATTATTAACGCCCAAATTATCAACACGACATCGCTTTCAGAGTAAAATTCAAGAATGATCGTAAGAATATTTCCATGAAAAGATATCGATGAAACGCAAATATCAAGGATATTCTACTAATTTCATGGAGTATATAAGTCAAAGTTTTAACCAACCGGGTATAATAAAGAATGGAATAACAAAAGAAATCACCACGCACGCAGATTTGATGTATAAAAGTTATTCCAATGTAATAATAATAATCTAACCAGTCGTGAAATTCACACCGATGTGATGTTCCAATGTTCCAATGTAATAATAAAGATGGAACTGCATCCTGTAAAACACATGATAGATATTCCAATGTAACGATAAAGATTTTAACCAGTCCTGTAAAACACATGCATGTGATGTTCCAATGTAATAATAAAAATTTTAACCAGTCCTGTAAAACACATGCATGTGATGTTCCAATGTAATAATAGAAGAATGTCACCAAATAGGTAAATCACAGATACAAAAGTTATTCCAATGTAATAAATAAGAATGGAATAACATAAGGATTTCACCAAGTATAGGTACGCCACATATAAAAGTTATGATAGGTACGCCACTTTTTTACAAAGTTATTCCAAATGTAATAATAATGAATGGAATAATGTAAGTTCTCTTCAAGAAGAAAGAATAACACCCCTTCACCGTAAAAAGAACCTAATATGTAAAGAAGAAAAGTTAGTAATACTCTTCTTCTTTCTATAATTTTCTCTATAGCTTCTCTCTATAATTTCTCTCTGTAGTTTCAATGAATTCGTAAGAAAAAATAATGAAGGAACGAGCTTCTATTTATAGAAAATGGAATGCATAAGAATTAATCCATGAACTATCCGTATTGATTTACTTTTAACTGACTATCCATATTTAAAGAAAAATCTTTTAAATAAAATATAATATATTCTATTTATATAAAAACATTTTACTATGCAAACACTATGCAATACTATGCAAAACACTATGCAAAAACACTACGCAACACTATGCATAATAAAATATAATATATTCTATTTATGTAATAACTTTAATAAAGTATTCTATTTTATATAAAGATGTTTCGCTTTTATTACGCTAATAATAATTAATAAAACAAAACGCCATTATCGCTATAATAATTCATATTATTAATCGACAATAATGGAATCAAACCGAGTGATTTCTCACATAAGATCAATAATCAATACCGTGCAGCTACTATGCAACACACACGACATCGCATTTTTTTACTACCGAAAGTAGTTCAACAAGAACTACCAGAAAACTTCCGCCGTTATTTCAATAAAATATTTTTGTCGCTTTTCAATCCGATAATAATTTCGCTTGGGGTCCACCAATGATTGAGCTGTTGTATTTAATATTCCCTCGCTAAACCTAATATTCCCCACCAATCGAATATAATATAACCACTGTGATACTTTGCAAAATTTATAAATACTACCCACAACTATAATATTATCTCAAATTCACACCATAATATTAAAAATTATTTTGACAAAATTTAAATCTTTATCGATAAAATAACATAAGAAATATATAAAGCAAGATAATACTAAAACGTTATTTGTAAAATAGTTATATTTAATTTTTTGAACAGATTAAAAATAAAAATATATCTCTAATTTAAAGACGAAAAGAATATAACATATATGTGGTCATGCCCTTAATTGGAAAAGAAAATGCAGAAGTCTAGCAATGATACATTCCCCACCTCCCCACCCACCCCACCCCCACCCCCACTCCCAACCAAAAAAAACATCATTGCTTCGACCCCAATATGCAAAAGGGAGTTGCATGGCTCCCATAAAACCACTCACTTTTAAGTTTAAGCCAAAATTAAAGAGATGATTTTAGTCTCCTCCAAAAAATGGTGGGCTTTGCCAATTGAAACTTGGTCATACAAAATATATATGGATGGGATTGACAATGACTAAAGCACTTTGTGAATTCCTCAGCTAGCCTCATGGGGCGGTTATATGTTAGTGGGTTGGTGACTAACTAACTAATTAAGCTACTTCTCAGAATCTCAGATCCTCCCCCCACCCCCACCCCTCACCCTCAAAAGAAGAAACAAAAACACACACATACAATATAACTGGAGTGAGTTTATAATTGTTATGAGGCCGCCAATAAATTGGTGAGCAGCCGACCTCAAAATTTTGGTAAGTTTTGTACTTTTTAATTAAATATATAAAATATGTAATTGATTAACACATTAGTAATCTATTATTATTACACCTAATTTGACCATATGTATTAAAATATTTATTAATTTTATGAGTTTTTTTAATATGTTGCACTCAAATTCTACAAAAAAAAATTACACACACACCCCTTTATGTGCAAGATATTAAGGTACATATATAAAAAAGTTATTATAAGGCATGTTTTAACTAAACTTCAGTACAAAACACTTTAGAAACGATATCGACGATATCGTTGTAATGTTTTATACAAGAAACAGAAATAGGATCTGTACAGACTAGAACAATGTCCCAGTAGAAGGAATCTCTTAATTAATACTCCTATATATCTAGTCTATTTGATAGGAAAATGTTCATATGTTCATTGTCATTATATACCTAAGCAGAATCTCAACTACATTCTAGTAAAAGCAGATTAAAGTTGGAAAATTCTGATTACCCATCATGACTCAATAGTTCAAATTAGAATGCAAGTGGATTGACTAACCCAATCTAATCCTAGCTGTAAGACTAAAATTCTGGGCACTCATCATGCCTGATTCAATACTAGAAAGAAAGGTGGGTAATCCAACTCTTATGTCTAATCAAAAAACTTATATAATGAAAAAAGAAGACCCCACTTTATAAGATATTATGCATGCTTCATCTACAAAATCCAAACATGGATAAAGTTCATAATCAACAATTTAATTTAATTTATTTTTAAAAGAAAAAAGAAGACCACCCACGTGAACATATACGTGCATGTATATAAATATAAGGAAATATTATTTTCACGTGTGTTTTTTATATTTCTATACTATTAAGCTTTTTACACGGAAGCTGAGATCCACTCAGATTCTCACGCCATGGAGAGAATAACATACGACATATCAAAATATCTGGCTTAAAAATATCAATTTTAAATATATAAAAAGACAGAATCAAGACTTAATAATCTTTGTCAAAATAAAATATCAACAATTTTTTATCTCGTGGATAAACTAGTATAAAACATTATACAAATATATACAATCAGTTCTGTGTAATACAACTTGTAAAATAAAATTATTGAATAATCTTTTCATAAAACTGTTGATCTCTACGTCCCCCTCACGTGATTTTTTTTTTATAAAATTAACACTTTCATTTGTGGTAATATCAATTTCTTAAATATAATATTAAGTAAATATTGAACATGGGTTACTGGGTTAGGAGAAGCCACCAAGATTATACTCATAATGACATGAGAAAGGGAAGTTGAGGACTGTGACCGACTCAAAAAAAAAAAGTCGATTTTATTTTGTTTTAAGGTGACTAGATTTTCCAATTATTTGAAACCCCACAAAGATCTTAGGCATGACTCACCTTCATGGGCATGGATAAACATGGGCCACATTATTCTACTGTGTGCAAGTTATATATATATATATATATATATATATATATATATAGAGAGAGAGAGAGAGAGAGAGAGAGAGAGAGAGTTTTTGTAGATCCACCATGATTTTGTGCATTGCTCATGAGCAACAAAAAGATGCTATATATTTTATAGCCAAAAAACTAATATATGGATAAAAATCACTGCATATCAAACTGATTCAGTTGACCATACTTAGAAGATTCTTTGCATGTATAAATATATATAGGGGTGGATCAATCGTACTAAGTTTTTTATATAATTGTTTACACAATTTTTTGATTCTTGAATTTAAACTTTTTTAATGGTTAAGATTAAAGTTGATTTTTTATGTATAAATAAATAAAAATAAAAAGAAAATCGGTAGCTTTTCATCTTCATCGTTTTCACGTCTAAAATTTCACCCTAAAACTGTCAAACTGTCAGATGAAAGAAGCCCAAATGTATCATTCAACTCACATATCTCTTTGTTTTTCTTTTTATTTAGTTATAAATAAAAAACGAGCTATAATCTTAGTCATTAAGAATTTATATATATGTATATATATATATATGTGTGTGTGTGTGTGTACACTAGCATTTATATAAATTTATAAATATTATTTCGTTCGATTTTACTTCAAAATAATAACAATTATTATCTTAACGGTAGTAACGTGATATATATTAGGCTTCCTAGTAAAACTGTACTCAGTAGATTATAGAAAAACAATAACAACACGAAGTGGATAATAATTGGTTAAATTATTTTTTTTAAATAATTTTAAAACTCTTTAGTTTTTTTTTAAAAATAATAATTTGTTAAATTGTGGTCTGGTCAAATTGGGCTGGGTTGTGTCAAAATGGGTCGAATTAGAATCAAATCGGGTAAAAAAAATAAAAACACCAAAAAATATCATTTTAAGGATCTAATTACCAAAAAATAAAATTTAATAACAATTTAAAAAGTGAATGACAACTAAAAAGGGAGAAGTGTCATTCTGCCAAATTTATTCTACAGTATAGCGCAGAGAGAGATTGAGAGATACAAATCCCATAAAATTATTTTTTTTAAACAATCCTACAAAAAAACCTTTAACATGGTTCTACTCAGTTAACAATGTTTATGTATTTATAAGATTTTAATTCGACAGTTAACAACAAGGTTATTAGAATCGGATCAGATCGTCGGTCGAACTGATAAAAATAGAAATCGATCCATATTCGATTCGATTTGGACCAATTAACCAGTTTAGACCAAAATTTGGTCAGACCCGGTGGTTGAACTAGTTGACTCAATAAACCGGTAACTTGATCATCAGTTTTACCGATTCCCTACAATCTTTTTATTTTATTTTAGTTTAAGCCTTTAAATTTTATTTAATGTATCCTAGAAATGTTTATATTTATTTGTATTTGATTTTATCACTCTTGAGTTAAACTTTGATCTTGATTTAAGATCTTTCTTTTCATATAAATTTAGTATTTATTTGAATTGTATAAAGAAAACATTGTATAAATAGGTTTAGTTTTTTTTTTTGTAAATAAATTAATTAACTTTACATATTTACTAAATATTATATATAATATATAATAACAATTAATATATTTAATTATTTATATATAAATTCATATAACTAAGTCTAAGAGTAACCAGAAGGTATTTGAATTTTTAATAAAAAATAATAAGGCGTATGACTTCTAAAAATATAATCAAGCATTTTGGTACCAATATTAAGCAGAAACTGTCACCCTCAAAAGAAAAGCTTTAAGTAATGATTGGAAACAATAAGCATTATTTATATACTATATGTATAGTTATGCACCAACAACTTAAATCACTTTGGATGAAATGACATCACAAAAATGTGACAAAAGCAAAACACACACACACAGTCCGGCTCTCTCAAACAAATCTGGAGAAAGAATCCAAGATATATACGATTTTTTTCCGCATTATAAAGATAAAAATCATTTTTCTATGCTATAAATGAAAAAAAACCGTCGTTATAAGTTAGATTCGTTTTCATTCATTTCCTCCAGTTGGTTGGAGAACGGATTAGATATATATATATATATATATATATAGATTAAAGAAGATTCTCCTAAATAACATTCCGCTTAAATAATATTCTTTTATTAAAACTACGCCGTTTGGAGAGGGACGCCATGACATTTTTGTAAATACGCGGTGGCATTGTATTTACAAAATGTCACCGCCCCTCCAAAACGCACGTAGTTTTAATAAGAGAATGCTATTTAAGATTTTAATATTATTTTAAGATAACGCTTCGATCTCTTACTATATATATATATATATATATATATATATATATATATATATTCTATCCGTCTCGAATTATAAGTTATTAATTTTTAAAATTAATTTGATATATTTTAAAATTAAAGTTGACATGATTCTTTTAAGTTCTAAAAACAATAAATCTTATAATTAATACTCTCTTTATCTCACAATAAACTTCTTAGTTTAATTTTAGTGGTCAACTTGATCATTTTAAATTAAATAATTAAAAATATCTATATAGAATTTTAATATACCTATTATGATCATAATCTCTATGGCATAATGTCTCTATATTTTGAAATTTTGTAAAGATTTATTAATTTTAAAATAATTAATTTGACCATGAAAATTAAACTAAGATGTTTATTATGAGACGGAGGATAGGAAATATTAATTTTTAGTTCTTTTATGATATTTATAATTATATTAATATAAATTAAATAGATTTATCTCAATTGAGTTTAAGAATATTTGAAATAATTTTTAAAAATTAATATTGATTTTATAATTTAAAACAAAAAAAAGTATATAATAAGATATCTGGATAAAAGAAGAGAGAGGCAGCTGCCCGACTCATTTAATTAATTATGAATTTCCATCAGAAAAATGAAGAGGCAGAAGATAGTCGTGGTCATATATATATATATATATATATATATATATAAAAGCTATTGAGGAGGAGGCGCGGGCGCCTACTATAATTATCCACTTGACAAACCGAGTCATCATCATTTTTAAAACCTCACCCACCATTTTACACTTCTAACATTTTATTCTCACGTGGTACATTTCACATTAATTAATTTCCTTCTTCTTTCTACACCACCAAGCCTCTATGTTTATGTGAGTGCCGAGTGCGAGTTAAAGAACATGTTTAAGCTCATATTCTTTTTAATCTGATTAACTTTTTATATATATATATATATATATATATATATATATATATATAAAAAGTGCATACTCTTTTATTTAATATATCTTTGTTTCACCACCTTTAACGACGGACGGATTGACGTTGCTCGATCCGTCGTGTATATCGAAGTAACCGCCTTCTTAGTTTTTAAGACGACGATGTGCCCATCATCATAACATATAAACCATTTATCTGTTTTACAAATGACGGATCAAACCGTCCGTCCGATAAATTCTTAAAGATGGTGAAAGTAGTATGTAAAATAAAATAATAAGCACCAGTAAAAGACTATATATATATATATATATATATATATATATATATATATATATATATAATAAATATTAAATTGTTAACATCGTTGTGAATTTTGATTTTATGTCATATGTTAATGTCCTCTAATGAAAAGTAGTAGCGTTATGAATTTTAGTGTGTTATATGTACTAATTATCTATAAATTTGAAGTATTATACTTAAAGATATTGATTGACGATTTTCAATTTTTGAGACAGACTGACCAAAAGAGAATATAATTGTTGTTTTAAAATATTTAGAAGTATTGATTGATGATTTTTAAATTTTCGACCAAACTTGGGGAGATATTTTTGTTATTCACCCTTAATTTTAACAAGGACTAATTAAACATTGACCTAGATCATAAGTTAGTCAATATCAAATTTTTACATTTTATGCAACCAATTGACCTAGGGTTGCTGAGTGCTTCCTTATCCAAATGATTGTCATAATGTTAAATTCTATTCCCTCGTGATGGATATTGCAGATCTTCATTGACATAATATATATATCTCGATTCGAATCAGTCAGATACTTTCCTTTATCTTCTCTATATCATCCGTATTTCACTTTTTAGGCGATGGTTTGGTCATACTGTCGTAAATCTATACTTTTTAATGACGCTTATATGTTGTCCGTCGCTAAAAGTATGACGACAGTTGTATGACCAAATCGTCGCTTAAAGGGGAGTGAACGAGTGAAGTAAGATAAGAAGATACTGATGACTGATCTCTATATATATATATATATATATATAAGACCCATTTTTATAAATAAAGATGAATTTTCTATAAATATTATTTTGAATATTATGGAATAATTTGATATAATGTTATAGTTGTGGGTAATATTTATAAATTTTGCAAAGTATGCAAGTGGTTATATTATATTCGATTGGTTGGGGAATATTCGCTTTTAGCAGGAATATTCAGACAACTACCAATCATCAGGACCCCACAATGTAATTATTTTTGATCGAGAAAACGACAAAAATATTTTATTGAAATAACTACGGAAGTTTTACCGTTGATCATCGTTGAACTACTCGGTAGTAAAAGTACAAAGAATACGTGTGGTCGCATAAGAAAGACACCAGACGATTATCGATGCTTATGTGAGAAGTCACCGGTTTGATTCCATTATCACGATTAATAATATGAATTATTATAGCGATAACGACGCTTTTGTTTTATTCGTATTATTAACGTAATAAAATGTAAATATCTTTTATATAAAATGTAATACTTTATTAAAGTTTATTCTATAAATAAAATATATTATATTTTATTTATATAAGTTTTAGATATAGTATCGATAGATGTTTTGCATAAGTGTTCAGATAAAGTGTTCAGATAGTAAAATATTTTTATATAAATAGAATATATTATATTTTATTTAAAAGATTTTGCTTTTAAATATGGACCGCCGATTAAAGTAAATCAACTGGACCGCTCATGGATTAATTACTACGCATTCTATTTTCCTATAAATAAAGCTCATTCCTTCATTATTTTCTTACTTAATTCATCAAACTCTGTAGAGAGAAACTATAGAGAGAGAAGAAGAAAAGTATTCTCGCTACTTCACTTCGCCAATATTGATTCTTCTAAGGTAGGAATATTATTTGTTGTACTCAGTAAGGGGTGTTATTCTTTTGTATTCATGAAGAGAACTTCTTTTGTTATTCCATTCTTATTTATTCTCGTTGAATAACTCAGATAATGCTGTAATCCCCCTATACTTGGTGATCTTTTTCTTTTATTCCATTCTATTATTATTCGTTGGAACATCCTCGCTCACAGTGTTTTACACCGGACCGGTTCCGCTTTCTTTTTTATTTATTCTCGCAGGTTTTTGGAACATCCCTTTCTATTAGGTGTTTTACACCGACCGGTTCCGCCTTTTATCATTCTCGCTGAATATCCTATCTGCAGTGTTTTACACCGGATCCGGGTTCCATCTTTATTATTCTCGTTGAACATCCCGCTTGCGGTGAATTTCACCGAACCGTTCCGTTATTATTATTCTCGTTGAATAACTCGCCTATGCCAAGTACCGCATGCATGGTGATTTCTTTTGTTATTCCATTCTTTATTATACCCAAATTGGTTAAAACTTTGATTTCTATACTCCATGAAATTAGTAGAATATCCTCGATATTTCAAGCGTTTCATCCAAAGATCTTTTCATGGAAATATTCTTCCGATCATTCTTGAATTTTACTCTACAAACAAAGATCATGTCGACAATTTAGATGTTATTAGTTCCCGAATAACTTAATTTTGAACTTGTTTTATCAATTCTTATATCATTGTCATCATCCTCATGTTTATATTTTTTTAAAGTCATCTCGTACTGTAGAGCATGGATGGACTTGGTATGATTACGACTGTGGATTATTCTTGTAATCACGACCGTAATGTTACAAATGATGTGGTAAAAGTCCTCAATGGGTCAGTAGTGCATTGATGGACAGATTGTTGGCATGATCATGACCATTAATGAATACACAACTATTCTCGCCCGAAGTGCGGTGAATAATTGTGGTCGTGATACTAAAGAATATCCTCGTCAGAAAGTGTAAGGGTGATTCGATGATGTGGATTATTTATTAAAGTCGAGTCTCAAATTTATAAATGTTGATGAAAACCTTTTAAATCATAAAAGATAGTAGATTTTATTTTCTACTTGACTCTTTTAATGGATCGCTTGTTCTACCGCAGCTTAAACTTGATGTTTATTATATTTTATCGCTTTAACAATGTCAAGGCTATTGATAATTTATTTCGCATTATCTTAGTCATAATATTTCATCGGGCTAGTTGAGCTCACCCTTTTTTCACCGTTTTCTTCGTGAAATGAGAACATAGCCGGGATTTAGCCTGGGAACGGAGTAATGGTCCAGAGGATAGCATTAGTAGTCCTCACTATTTCGTGAAATAAAGTGTGATAATAATTGTAATGAGGACTCCTTTCGAGTTTGTATAATATCTAGTAGATAATATTTGTATTCAAACTCACGCTTTATGTCGATTGTATACCTACGCTTATATTAGTAAGTTGTATTTAAATTTTGCACTATGTATCCGACTACCCAAGATGGGTGATGTATACCTAATTTTGGGGGGCGCCACAACAGTATCGAGCTTAGGATACGATCCCGCTAAGATGTGAGAATAGTACTAGGAAGGGAGAGACGGGGAATACCTTCGTTAGTATAACCTACCTAAGTTTATGTGCTATTTTATTGGGTGGTCGTAATATAAAGATAATTGTTACATGTCAATTAATCTTTTGTTTTGTGGCAAGATTCGAAAATGACATCCGAGAATGTTGAGAATAAGAATGGAGCACAAAGCGATCGCTGATTCACCACATATCAATAATCAGGATAATGTGCATTAGAAGGCGATAATCCTCATGCAAACAATAACACCGACCAAATGATGAATGATCAAATGTTCAGAGGCTTTATGCGAATTTATGCAACAAAGAAAGTAGAGCGACTTCGCCCAAAACGTAGGTGGAAACACTGAAACTCTCAAGCGGTCACCGCTAAACAATTCAAGGAGCCGGGACCACCGGAGTTTAAGGAGAGCCAAAACCACTTCGCGGAAGCATGGATAAAGCGCAGACACCAAGATATTTGATGTCTTGGGATGCTCCGAGGAGCAAAAGGTTCCCTTCACGCTTTTACGTGTTGCGTGGAGAGGCGACATGGTGGGAATTCCAGAAACGTACTCAACCTCATTGTCAGATCAAGATATCTTGGGAGAAGTTCCAGAGTCGTTTCAACGACAAATATTTTCCCGAAAGTATTCGCCACATGAAGGAGGTGGAGTTTATCAAGTTGGAACAAAACAAATACGACCGTGTCGCAATACGAGGCAAAATTTCATGAGTTATCACGGCCATATTCCCCATTTGGTGGATAATGAAGAGAGAATGGCGCTAATGTTTTAAGAGGTTTGAAGTCGGAGATACGCCAACATCTTATTTCTCATAAACCGTGGTTTGTATTCGAGATGTTGTAAATAGGGCTCATTAGTGGAGCGCGATAACGAGTCAACGCAACTAAAAGAGAGCAAATGGGCAAAATTATAATACCAATGAGAGTAGTCATCAAGCGGTGACAACAAGCGTGAGGGAATCAACAGTGCAGATATGGTAACCACTTTGGTGGTAATCGTACAAAACAATAAGAATGGACATTTCAAGAAAGGAGATTCAACAATGATGGAAAGACGCCAAGACCAAAGACCCGTTGTTAAGGAAGGAGAAAGACCACCTATCATATGCTTCAAATGCGAGGAGAGGGACACATCACCAAATCGCGCTCATGCCATCCAAAGCATGTTATAATTGTGGAAAGAGAAGGTCACTTAGCTCGATTTTATCGCCATCAAGACAAATTCAACTAGGATGGAGGCACCAAAGGTCGCCCCGTAAAAGTCAAAACCCAGAAGTGCAAGGGAGAGCGTTTGTTGTGACCTCCCAGAGAGAGCAAGGAACCCGAATGAGGTCATCACGGGTAAGCTTATCATAAACTCTAATGAAGTCTATACTTTATTTGATACCGGTTCTACCCATTCTTTTATTTCTCCTACTTGCGCCATCGATTAAATTTGACTCGAGAAATTAGACTTTGACTTATCTGTGGAAACTCCGTTGGGAGAAACCTTCATTACATCCATCGCTTATAAGTCTTGTTTGGTTCAAATCAGCACCTCACATTACTCCGTCGATCTTATTTCATTAAAAATACTCAGATTTGACGTGATTCTAGGATTGATTGGTTAACTACTTATCATGCAAAAATTGATTGTTTTCGTAAGGTTGTTAGCTTTCATATTCCTAATCAACCTATTATGCTAATTCAAACGACCAAACCATTAAAATCAATCACGGCCATCTCAAGCCATAAAGCTATTCGCTTATTGAAAAATGGATGTCAAGCTTTCTTAGCTCATGTCACGATTTAAAAAAAATACGCCGCTTTTGAACGATATTTCTATTGTTAATAAATTTCCGACGATTCCCTCAAGAACTTCCCCGCCTACCCCAGAAAGCGTGAAATTGAATTTTGTATCGACCTTGAACCCCAGACAAAACCTATTTCCAAAGCCCCATATCGAATGGCTCCTATTGAACTTCGTGGAGTTAAAGACCCAACCGCAGGAATTGTTAGACATTGGCTTTATTCGCCCTAGTACTTTCTCCTCGGGGTGCCCTGCTCTATTCGTGAAGAAGAAAGATGGGAGTACGCGACTTTGTATTGATTATCTGGAGTGAATCATGTCACCATCAAAAATAGGTATCCATTGCCACGTATTGATGACTCGTTTGACCGATTCAAGGAGCCAAATTCTTTTCAAAGATCGATCTTCGTCTTGATATCACCAATTGAAGATTAGAACCACGACATTCCAAAGACTTTCGTAACTCCCTGCAGACGGGCATTATGAATTCCTAGTCATGTCCTTCGATCGACTAATGCTCTCGCCGCCTTCATGGATATGATGAACCGAGTATTCAAGGAATATTTAGATCACTTTGTGGTCGCCTTTATTGATGACATCCTTATTTATTCCAAAAGCCGTGAAGATCATGAGCAACACTTGAGGTCGACACTCCAAAAGCTTCGTGAATATAAGCTTTATGCCAAGTTGAAGAAATGCGAGTTCGTCTTGAAGAAGTAGCATTCCTTTGGGCACGTGGTATCAAGTCATGGAATATCCGTTGACCCAAAGAAAGATCAAGCTATTCAAAGTCGGGAACAACCTAAATCGCTGATCAAGTACGTAGCTTTCTCGGTTTAATGGGTTATTATCGGAGATTCGTGGAAGGATTTTCTAATCGCTACTCCATTGACTCAAATTGACTCAAAAAGATACAAAGTTCTATTGGAGCGAAGAATGTGAGAAGAGTTTTCAAGAACTCAAGAGGAGACTTATTTCAAAGACTGCTCGACAATACCATCCGGCTTGAGGATTTGTCATCTACAGTGATGCTTTGAGCAAAGGGTTGGGATGTGTTCTCATGCAACATGGAAAAGTTATAGTTTATGCCTCGCGATAACTCAAAGAATATGAGAGGAATTATCCTACTCATGATCCGGAGTTGGCAAATGTTGTCTTTCAGACTTAAAATTTGGAGGCATTACTTGTATGGGGAGAAAGTGGAAATCTTTACGGATCATAAAAGCCTCAAATATTTCTTCACTCAAAAGGAACTCAACACGCGACAACGACGTTGGCTTGAACTATTGAAAGATTATGATCATACCATCCAATACCATCCCGAAAAAGCGAACGTGGTAGCCGACGATCGAAAGTAGAAGATCATATGCAAGCACGAAAAGTGCGTTATTATCACAACGTAAAGGCCCATTTTGTGTGACTTGCAAAGGATGGAGATAGAGTTAAAGACTCTGTGGACGATGTGATGATAGCGAATATACGAGTAGAACCGACTTTAATCGATAAAGTTAAAGTCGCCAAGCTACGCACTGGAGCCGATGCGATGAGGAAGAAAGTGCAAGAAGGTGCTGCGCCTAAGCAAGAATCGATGAAGAAGGAATACTTCGAAGTCAACTCTGCACTTTGTGTTCCTAACGACCACGATTTAAAGTATAATATCATGATGGAGGCGCATAACACACCATTTTCAATCCATCTCGAGTACCAAAATGTATCATGATATTCGCCATACATTTTGGTGGAGCAATATGAAGAGAGAGATAAAGACTGCTTATCTCAAGGTGTCTAACTTGTCAACGAAGTTAAAGCGAGCATCAAGTACCAAAAGGTCCATTGCAACCACTTGAAATTCCGAATGGAAGTGGGAGCACATTACCATGGATTTCAAGCACGGCCTTCCTAAGGTTTCTCAAGGCATTGATGCGATTTGGGTCATTGTTGATAGATTGACCAAGTCCGCTTCATTTCTTACCGATACGAGAAACTTATACACTTGAACGCCTTGCTCAGATGTACATAAACGAGATTGTAAGATCGCATGGTATGCCAGTATCCATAGTTTTCGATCGAGACCCAAGATTCACTTCACGATTTTGGGTTAGTTTGCAAAAAAGCTATGGGCACAGATTTCACGATTTAGCTCTCTAAGATATCATCCTCGCATCTGGACGGACAATCGGAGAGGACTATTCAAACTCTCAAGATCTATTAAGACTCGTGGTCCTTGATTTCAAGGGAGTTGGGACAAGTTCTTACCATGGTGGAGTTTTCCTACAACAACAGCTTATCAAGCAAGTATCGCATGGCTCCATTCAAGCGCCAGATGGAAGAAAGTGTCGTTCTCCAAGATGCTGGGATGAGGTGGGTGAAGCAACGTTGTTGGGACCGAGTTGGTACGTATGACTACTAAAAGATTCAAACGATCCGACAACGATAAAAACCTCACAAAATCGATAAAAGAGTTATGCCGATCTTCATCGAAAGGACGGAATTCGATATAGAGATCATGTGTTCATAAGAGTTGCTCCATGGAAAGGAGTTACAAGATTTGGAAAGAGAGGAAAACTTAATCCTCGATTCATCGGTCCATTTTAATCCTCGATCGAGTAGGAATCGTGGCCTATAGACTCGCTTTTATCGCCAAATATGTCTCGTGTTCATAACATTTTTCACATATCCATGTTACGTAAATATGTGAAAGACCCGAACCATATTATCGAAGTTAGAACCGGACGAAATAGCGGAAGATTTGACGATGAAGAGGTTCCTGCTCAAATTTTGATAAGAAGGAACATATTCTACGCTTCCAAGGTTATACCTCAAGTCAAAGTTTTGTGGAGGAACCACGATGTCGAGGAAATGACTTGGGAGTTAGAATCAAATGAAATCAAGGTATCCTTACCTCTTCGACATACCAGTACGCATTCTAATTTCGAGGGCTTAAATTTCAAGAAGGGAGGTCAGAAGACCCCAAACTTTTATAAATAAAGATGAATTTTCTATAAATATTATTTTTGAATATTATGGAATAATTTGATATAATGTTATAGTTGTGGGTAATATTTATAAATTTTGCAAAGTATGCAAGTGGTTATATTATATTCGATTGGTCTGGGAATATCTGAGGTTTAGTAGGAATATTCGCATAACTACTCAATCATTGGTGGACCCATAATGTAATTATTGTTTGATCGAGAAAACGACAAAAAAATATTTTATTGAAATAACGGCGAAAAGTTTTACCGTTGACATCGTTGAACTACTCAGTAGTAAAAGTACAAAGAATATACGTGTGGTTGCATAAGAATACACCAGATTGATTATCGATGCTTGTGAGAAGTCACCGGGTTTGATTCCATTATCACGATTAATAATATGAATTATTATAATGATAATGACGTTTTTGTTTTATTCAGTATTATTAACGTAATAAAATGTAAACATCTTTTTATATAAAATGTAATACTTTATTAAAGTTATTCTATAAATAAAATATATTATATATATTATATTTTATTATGATAAGCATGTTTTTGCATAGTGTTGTAAGTATAAAGTGTTTGCATAGTAAAATGTTTTTATATAAATAGAATATATTATATTTTATTTAAAAGATTTTGCTTTAAATATGGATAATCGTCGTTAAAGTAAATCAATCTGGACCGCTCATGGATTAATTACTATGCATTCTATTTTCCTATAAATAAGCTCATTCCTTCATTATTTTCTTTTAATTCAACCAAACTCTAGAGAGAGAAACTATAGAGAGAAAAGAAGAAAAGTATTCTCGCTACTTCACTTTGCCAATATTCGTTCTTCTAAGGTAGGAATATTATTTGTCAGACTCGTAAGTGGGTGTTATTCTTTTGTATTCATGAAGAGAACTTCTTTTGTTATTCCATTCTTATTTATTCTCATTGAATAACTCAGATACGTTAATCCCCTATACTTGGTGATCTTTTCTTCTTTATTCCATTCTTCTATTATTCGTTGAAACATCATGCTCAGGTGTTTTTACACCGGATTCGGTTCCGTTTTTATTATTTCATTTGAACATCCCGTCATGTGTTTTACACAGGACTCGGTAAAATCTTTATTATTTTTGTTGGAACATCCTCGCTCTGTGTTTTTACAGGACCGGTTCCGCTCTTTATCATTATTCGTTGAATATCCTATCCGTGTGTTTTACACCGGATCCGGTTCCATCTTTTATTATTCTCGTTGAACATCCCGCTTGGGTGAATTTCACCCGAATTTGGTTCCGTTATTATTATTCTCGCGTTGAATAACCCGTCTATGCGGGCACCGCATGCATGGTGATTTCTTTTGTTATTCCATTCTTTATTATACCCAATTGGTTAAAACTTTGACTTCTATACTCCATGAAATTAGTAGAATATCCTCGATATTTGCGTTTCATCCAAAGATCTTTTCATGGAAATATTTTTCCGATCATTCTTGAATTTTACTCTACAAAGCAAAAGAGATTGTCGATAATTTGATGTTATTAGTTCCGAATAACTTAATTCTTGAACTTGTTTTATTGAATTCTTATATCATTGTCATCATCCTCATGTTTATATTTTTTTTAAAGTCATCTCGTATTCTGTAGTAGCATGGATGGACTTGGTATGATTACGACTGAGGATTATTGTGTAATCATAACCGTAATGTTACAAATGATGTGGTAAAAGTTCTCAAAGGTCAGTAGTGCATTGATGGACAATTGTTGGCATGATCATGATTATTAATGAATACACAACTATTCTCGCCCGTAGTGCATGAATAATTGTGGTCGTGATACTAAAGAATATCCTCGGTCAGAAGTAGTGAGGGTGATTCGATGATGTGGATTATTTATTAAAGTTCGAGTCTCATTTATAATGTTGATGAAAACCTTTAAATCATAAAAGATAGTAGATTTTATTTTCTACTGACTTTTTAATGGATCATTGTTCGCTACCGCAGCTTAAACTTGATATTTATTATATTTTATCGTTTAACAATGTCAAGGCTATTGATAATTTATTCGCATTATCTTAGTCATAATATTTCATCGGGCTAGTTGAGCTGACCCTTTCTTTCTTTCTTTCTCTTCGTGAAATGAGAAATATAGCCGATTTAGCCTGGGAACGAGTAATGGTCCAGAGGATAAGATTAGTAGTCCTCACTATTTCGTGAAATAGTGTGATAATAATTGTAATGAGGACTCCTTTTGAGTTTGTATAATATCTAGTAGACAATATTTGTATTCAAACTCACGCTTTATGTCAGATTGCATACCATACGCTTATATTAGTAAGTTGTATTTAAATTGCACTCACGATCCGACTACCCAAGATGGATGATGTATACCTAATTTTGGGGGCGTCACACACACACACACACACACATATATATATATATATATATATATTTATATATATATATAAACGGAGAGTATTAAATGTATACCCTTTATTTAATATATTTACTCACCACTTTCAGCGATGAACCAGACAACGGTTTGATCTGTCACGTATATCAGAGAACCGCCGTCTTAGTTTTTAGCGACGCATCGTCATAACATATAAACCACTTATCTGTTCTATAGTAACGGATTAAATCGTCGTCCAGTCCGTCGCTAATGGTAGTGAGTTTGTATATAAAATAAAAAGATATACAATGGACTATATATATATATATATATATATATATATATATATATATATATATATTACCCAACGACTCCCATCCGTTTCATTCCCTCATCACATCAGCCGTCACTACCACTTTAATTTCCATGATCAGTTTCTCAGGGATCATGACATTGACACCAATCCTTCCAAGGAATTTATTTAGGTAAATTATATTTTTAGGCACTACTTGCAATAGAAATATAATAATTACATTGAATATACATATTCTTATTATTATATGTCGATTTGTCATATAATCATATACCATAATTTATATAATATAAATATTTTGGAACTAATATTTTTTATATATTTTAATATTTTCACATAATTTTATCTTACATGAGTATATAGTGCCTTAATCCATTCTGTTTTAAAGTCGAACTTAAAGAATGTAACCAAAGATTAACTGTCGTCTTTAAGGTATACATGGCATGAGTTCGATCCGTCGCCATAACCATGTAATCTTTATGAATTGGTCGAATCTGTCATGATAGACACCGTTAAAACGATTTAATCTGCCTTTGCCTCGCTTTTTAAGGATTCAATTTGTAGCCTCTAGGGATCTTAATTATGTATTATATATATCATTAGTTCGATTCTGTCAATGTTCAAGTTCATAGGACTACCTAATTGTTGAACCATACGAAACAAATTGTAAATCAAAATGTACGATTCTTGACCAACTTGGAAGCCAATAAAATACATTGGTGAGCCGCCAGAGAGCAAATTTAATTTTAGTCGTGAGATTATTATAATGAGTTTACATTAATTAAGCTAATGACACATAATTATAATATAATATCCTTAAATGGAATTTTACTTGTTTGGGATTACTTATTGGAATTATTCAAACACATAATAAATAAATACATATGTGATACTCTATTTGATTGCATTTTAACAATCCACCTCTTAATAGATCATAACAGTTCACAATTTTATATTAAGAGGTTATCTGAATAGTTTAGATTCATATTTGTATCTTAACTATTTAGAAGATCTTTTAATAAAAAATAAAGACCGTTAAGATGCATTAAAAGATAAATTATTAAGACACATTAAAATATAATAAAACACCACCTAAATTGTCTGGTCGTCATTTGCTACTAGTCAATCCATAAACGTGTATCTTATTTCACACAAAAAAGCAAACATACGCCACGTGTCAATATTATTTTTCTATTAATTTTTAAAAATAAGTTCGTAACAGTTACTTTCTTCGTTTTAAAATATAAGACTAATATTTATATTTTAAAATCAACAAAGATATTTATAAATATAAAATTAATATAAATTTGTTTTACTTTATACAAAATCAATTATGAGAGTTATAAAATACTTAAAATGTACTGTTAACTATTGTATTTATAATTGTATTCAAAAGTTTTATAAAACACATTAAATCTCAGTCAGCGAATATATATCTATATTAACTTTAAAAAATTAAACTCAATCTTATATTTTAAAGGGACAGTATATATAATTCTCGCAAATTAAAAGGTGGTTTTATGATTTATGCGGTCAGGATCTTAAATTTCTATCTTTATCTAACTCAATTGAAATATCCTCTTTAATGACGGACCGAAGATGATTCGATTATACAACCGTCGTCTATACTTTTAGCGATGTTATATATGTGTCCGTCATTAAAAAGATGTATTTGACATGTTATATGACCAAACCGTCGTCGGATCCGTCGCTAAAGGAGGTGATCTTTCTATGATTGTATTAAGTAAAATACTTACTAAGAAATATATATAAAAAACTAAAAAATGATTAATTCTTTTATTTAATTTTAATTTTAAGACTTCTGACCATTGTTTTACCAGCATTTGTGAGTTTTGCGACACGTGTGAACTATTTTGACGACTCCCTTCCTTATATGACCAAGTTTACAAATGCATTTCCTAAAGTAACCTACCTTTTTCGATCATTCCTAATCTAACCTCATTTACTGTTCATATTCCTATTTCCAGCATAATTTTTGTATATATTTATATATATTTACATATAAATATATACTTGTATATATATAATATAATATAATATATTTATTTAAATATTATATTATATTAAATAATTTAAATTTCTAAAAATTAATTTTAAATATTATAAAATATTATCTTGTACACTTATATTTATATATATGAAAATTTTAAATTAAATTAGAAAAATAATTTATTCATGAATTGTCAAATCTAATACATATTGAATAGTATAATCTGTAAAAATATCATTTTTTTGATTACTTAATAATCTATTTTTGAAAATTTTATGAATAATACATCGCTTTATTATCGATTTGTCATTTCAAGCTTTAATATTGTATTGTCCAATCTACTATTTAATAAATGAAAAATATTATTGTGTTCAATTATTATTCTAAATTTTCATGTCTATATATATTTTGAACTATGGCCAATCAAAACACACCAATCAAAGTTCGTTAGTTTTTATCGATCTCTAAGTTTGAAAATATATACTATTATTGTATATTATGTATTTGGTACTTCTTACTAATATTTGTTTTTGTTTTGTTTAATTACGGATGGATAATTTTTCGGATAACCAACACAATTACTCGGATATGAAAATTTTATGTCCCAAAATAATAATCGTTTTAAGATTTTAATCCATTTGAATTTCAAGATATGCAAGGTCATTATACAAATGTTGGTCCAAGTTACATAAATGTTGGTCCGAATTATACAAATGTCGCTTCCAGCCATAATACAAATGAGCCTAGAATCGATTTTAACTCAAATAGTCGTTATTCACATGAACCTGCAGAGACAATGAAGTAGCAAAATCTAATGCAATTTACAATCTAAGTGGTCTTTGATGATTTCATCTCTTGTCAAGATACGGATAGTGGTGAAACAGAGATAACGACGATCTGGATGACTCAATTCATCAAATCGATAACGAGAAAAGAGATAATATTCATGAAAGTGCTAGGATTGATGTCAAGGACATATTCAGAAGACCCCAACTTATTATTAATGAAATTTAATTTTTCTATTTATTATTTTGAAATAGTAAGGGTTGATGTGATTAATGTGGATAGTTAGGGGTAAAATATATAAATATTTCAAAATAAGCAAGTGGTTATAAAATATTCATTGTTGTTGGGAATATTCGTTTGGTCGTGGAATATTAAATCTGTCGGGGAATATTCATACGACGGTAGTAGCGCAATCGTGTGTGGGCCCCAAAAAAAGCGATTAGATGAAGAAAACGACAAATATAAGTTGGTTAAAAATAACACAGAAGTTGTTACCATTAATACCGTTAAAATACTCTTGGTTAAAACACAAGAAGATACGGTATTGCACCAATTATTGATTCTTACGTAAGAAGGCACTACTCAATAATGGTTACAGAATTATCGCTGCTCAAAGATTTTATTGATTCAATAATTCTTTGCGTTGATATTTTATATTCTTTGTTGTTTCAATAATTGTCATTACACAATATTTTTCATTATCGAAGCAATAATTCATATTATCCCGAATAATATTATTAGATAACATTATTGGCAATGTCTAGAAAGTTACGCCTAAGGAGAGGTTTGGTCACCTAATCAAGGCCAAGAAGGAGAAATTTTATTCGAAAGCCCCTCTTTCCTGAACCGGCTCGGTTGTCAATATTGTGATTCTCGTAATATTATTTGTGAATAATTAATTATTGATTCATATGATGAGAAAAATATTGATTTTATGTGGATATAGATGGAGAAAAATTTTAATGTGACAATTGTTGAAAATTGAAATTTTATCTTTTTCCGATAAGATAATGTATTATTATATTTTAATAATATGATAATGGTGATATTTTTACAACGAATGTGGGATATATGAGTATACGAGGAGGAAGAGTATATTTTTGTTGTAATAAATGTTTAAAACATGTTAAACATGTCGGTGGACCCCATTTATCGATCGAAATTTGATTATACTTTATAAAATCACTCGTTTGTGGATTTTGGTCAATTTCATTTGGAATTTGGAAAACTTTCTTACGCAAAGTTGTAGAGAATTGAATTTCCTATAAAAACTCGCGAGATTCGAATTTTTTGATAAAAGGGATATTTATTATGAATTATTGATGTTCTAAAATTCTAATAATTGATTTTGGAAGTTTTAATTATTTTAAATAATAAAAACGTTTTTGATTTGTTTGGTAGACTTATTTGTTGTCAAGCATGGCTGAATTCAGATCATAGATTTGTAATGTAGGAATTTATATATAATATATTAATATTATATTAAATTTTCTCGCTTTCAGTGTTCTAAGCAATTTCTATAAATAAGGTGCTTAGGTTAGAATTGAAAATCACACCGTAAATCGAAGTTTTTTCTCTCTATATTATCGAGCGTATTCTTGTGAGTATTTTGAGTATAATTTGAGTATTGCTATTCTATTGCAAGTTCAAGTCATAGCTTTATATCAGGTGTTTCAAATTTAAAGATCGATCTTTCGAGGTAAGTGGATATATTTTTTTTTCGTAATGATATTATTTCTTCAATATCATTATGTTGAAATATTGATCCAAGTTTTTATCAAATTTGGAACTTTTGGTGTCTGAGTTACTTATTCACGATATAAGACTATTCACGATACTACGACTATTCACGAATCACTAAGACTATTCATCGAAAAATGAAAATTTTTCTTTCGTCTCAAAATATCTATTCGGATACTAGCTTTGATTGTATCCATGTTTTGATCATTCTTGAATTTTACACCACTCGCGATTATTTTTGAGGTATTTTTGGACGTGAATAAAAAAAAAGTACTAATCCTTAATCCTTAATCCTTGTCATTTTGTTTCTTTGGATTCGCTTTTAAAAATATTTTTCATCATCTTCATCTTAAATGATGATATTATGGAATATCTTTGGCTGTAGTTTGCAAAGATGAATGATTTCTGAAGAATATCTTTGGCACAGATAGTGCAAAGATGAAGCAGTGTTTAGATGAATACTGAATTAAGATGAATATCTTTTTCAGATGAATATGAATATGTGATTCCGTATATATATTGATTGAATGTTACAGGGTGCAGATGATGAATATGTGATTGGAAGATATATATTGATTGATGTTACTTAACTGGATAAAAGATAGATTATTTCGATGAACTTTTAAAAATTCATCTATTAGATTTTGGAAGATAAGTAGTTGTGCATTTCTAATATTCTTAACTCTTCTCAATGAATTATTATTCCATTTTTCTCGAGGCGAGAATATTGATTTAAAATTTGTTGTTGTTTATCAGATTCTATTAGATTTTCAATAAATGTGATTGAAGACTAATTGTTTCAGAAGATAATATTTGTATGTATATTATCTTAGTCATAATAATAATTCTTTCTCACACCAGCTAGTTAAGCTCACCCTTTTCCTTTTTTGTTCCATTTTTCTCGAGCTTAGGATAGATCTCTGGCGAGATCGGGAATAGAACTAGGAGGGAGAGACGAATAAATCCTTCGCTAGTGTGTCCTACCTAAGCTTATTTGTTAGTTGGTCAAGACATAGGGATATTATGTGATATATTGATTTTCTTAATTAACCTTGTTTTACGACATGATTTGAGAGAATGTCGATCGAGAATATTAACAATGGAAATGAGACCGTGGAGACGCTTGTACTCACCAACGAGGAGAGCGTGCAACAGTCGGCAATGTTCCTCCGTGAACAACACCATTGAAAGCGAGATGATGAACGAGGGATGTTTAGAAGTTTTTGCGATTCATGCAAAATCGACGAGGAGACTCGTGTTCAAAATCTGAGGAGGAAATGATAGCAATTCACCGGGTATCACATGCCAAGCGATTCAAAGAGTTGGGACCACCGAATTTAAGGGAAAGCGATCCGATCATGGCGGAAACATGGGTCAAACAAATTACCAAGATATTCGATGTCTTGGGATGCACGGAGACAGAGAAGGTTCCATTCGCCACCTTTATGTTCCGTGGCGAGGCGTATCTCTGTGGGAGTCAGGAAGTGAAGCGTATCCATCATCCAAGACTCAAAGATGTCTCGGGAGACGCTTTGAGAAGCTATTTAATGACAAATACTTTCCGAAAGTGTTGCGTCATATGAAGGAAGTGGAGTTCATCGATTGGAACAAAACAACATGACGGTGTCTCAAGACGAGGCAAAGTTTGCGAGAGTTATCCAGTTTGTACCTCATTTGGTGGAGAATGAGGAACGATGACGTGGATGTTTCGAGAGGTTTGAAACCCGACATACGACAATATCTCATTTTCATAAATTTTCTCTATTAGGATGTTGTTAACATGGCTCAATTGTTAGAAAGCGAGATAACGAGTATATTCACTACTAGAAAATTGCTTATAATGACGGTCGCCGACCGTCGCTATATATTTCAAAAGACCGTCGCTAAAGGTTTTAGCGACGGTCGCCGACCGTCGCCATAGAAAGGCATCGCTATAGGTTTTAGCGACGGTTTTTTTGGCCTATAAGCGACTCGGCCATCGACCGTCGCTATAGGTCATGACAAAATAAGTATTAGATGTCTATAGCGACGCCATGCACCGCCGCTATAGGTCTCAGAGTGTATTTTATATAACACTATAGCTACGATCGATGACTGCTGCTATAGCCTTTTTATATTTTAAAAAATTAATTAATAATGCACATTTATTCAACAAACACAAATATAATATAAAATAAAATATAAAAATATTAATATGATGAAACAATAGATCCCATCTGTCAACTTTCACTTCTTCAAATTTCGTCAAGTACAATGATCCGGATGACAAAGAAGTAAAGAATACCGCAGAATTCATAGAAATTACACACCCTACATTGGTGTGGTAAAAGCATTTTTATCAAGACTCCATTGAACCATCCTCACTGTGCAATCATTCTTTATAATTGTCTCAATTTTCTTCACCAAACCATCTCTCACAAATGGATATGATAGCAAATTGGCAAGTGGAGTCATGATTCTCGCAAATTCCATTATAAATATGGTCATTGATCATATATATAGAATACAAAATCATGATATCAATAAGGTGCATAGGAAGTTTGAAATAAGCTTATTATTATTATATATACCTTCTCACAATATATATACATCGCTTTCCCGCAAAAGGCTTGTCTCCATGTTCGCTAACACCTTAGCCTTAGAAGGTGTAATCGATTTTAACCTAGTTTTCTATGAAGTCATTTGTGTATTTTAATCGAGAATCGAAGAAATTATGAGAGTATATTGGCATCGCCTATCTACTCTCAGACCGAATGGGCAAGAGGATTTGGATTCTAAGTGATTCAATGAAGACGGTCTACTTTGGGCGACTAGAGCAATGAGTTGTATATTTATATAAAAGTTACGAAATGTAACTCTATACTATACAAATGCGACACATTTTTTATAAACTGCCTAAATAGACTGCTTGGAATAATCAGGATACAGAAATAGAAAGTGAGTCCTTACGTAGTTTGAGGTCCCTCAAATGAGAAAGACATAAGCCCCTTAATTCCACCACAAGCGTTGTGTCCAATAACCACAATGTTTGAAACCCGTGGAAAAGAAAAATAGTAGCCCTTCTTTTTTCAGTATCAAGTGAATAAAATGAAATGATTAACTAATTGAAACAGAGTTAAATACTAGTACTTATTAATCAACATCGCATTGTTGTTAAATCACAAATCAACCTCATCATAGGGTGGGACCATATTAGCAACGTTTCGAACCACAAATGCCTCCCTAGGTTGGAAATCCAAAGACATGCGAGGGCGGCACACGAGCTCTGAGCAAGCAAAAACCATAAACCGTCACATAAATAAATCACCAAACCAAGATTAACTACACAAATAAAGCAACTATACTAATTATCTATCTATCTATATAACAATTAGTTTTATTTGCTTTTTTTCTTTTCTTTATTCTACTTAATAATTATATAGGCAATGTAACGCATTTATTACAAGACTAATCTTACCTGGGGCTCGCCTTGGAAAGTTCTTCAAACAAGGTTGGATTTGTCCCGAGACGCAAAACAATTATGAAAAACACCGTTAAATACAAAACAATTATGAAAACAATTATGTTTCTAAGTGTTCACCGTTAGATACATTCACCGTTTCGCATAATTATAAAGAATGATTGGATTGGAACATCGGGAATATTTTTGGGACAACTTTCGGTGAATGTACTAAACAAACAAGACTAAGTAGTACACACCGCAATTTTCATTTTTTTCTGTTGTAATACAATACCGTATCAGATCTGCATTTTAATATGAAAACACTTGCCAGGCTTATGCATTTGTTAGTGTGCAAGGTATGTAAAAAGTAGTACAATCGCAAATTTTAGCATACCAAATCTCAACGAGGAAAATGAAAAATTAGCAACCTCAATCTTTAAGACAGTCAATCTTTAATAAAAAAAGACGATTAAGACAGAAAGAAAGAAATGAAAGCCGGAAAAACATATAATTTGACAGACAAACATCCAAACAAATACATCACTGCACAACCAAAAGCTTTTAACAAAATTGATTCAAAACATTCCAAGCATATGATAATTCTCGATTGTGGTCATATACCATTGTTAAACTAAGAATGCTTATCCTAACCTTCTTAATTACTACTATCATAACTATTGTAGAAACTAATAGAAACCGAGAAAAGAGAAAACCAATAGTTGCTAACCCGATAAGAGTATAGAAGAAATAGCCCCACATTAAATAGAAAGGAATTCATGAGAGTTGTTCCCCACCTATCACCGCTAAAGCAGGAGATAGAAAATGTAAGAATGCAATGCAAAGCTAGCACTCTGGGAGACTGGTGAAGCAACAAAGTACATTTCTCACTAATCATTATTCATCAAGCAAAATAAGTAAAGGATGAAACATAATCATTGTAAGTCAATCAATGTGGATTACCTTTGTCCGGTGATGACCATTGGTTCCTACTTCATAAAATCAATATGTAATGTATTGGACATCGCTCAAAAACACTTCAAGTGTATTAAATAAAAAAGCTTTTTGCTTCAGGATATGAAGAAATCCGTTAAACTAAGAGGCTAGTAGCTATAGGAAGAAAATAAAACTATCAAAGACCTATAAGTCGATATAACAACCCAATCAAATGAAAATAACCTATCTAAACGTTAGAAACTATCAAGTTCGACAAGTTTTCATATTGGAAATAATACAACAAAGACGATCGAGAATCTGCAGGAGTGAAGGAATTCACATGAAGTATCATAAATTACTTTATTATTCCACAATAAGGAAATTGAAAAAAGTACTTAAAGAGGAATCACCCTTACTAAGATCACCAATTCTCCTACATAAATTAAAGACAAGGAAAATCATTGATCGAGAGAAACTACTGACTCTTAAATTATAAAACCGACTCGTATATATTTTGAAGTTTTGAGAAATTAAAGCACGCACATCCTTGCTGTGTCTTCCGGTTTGGTTAGATCACCATAAATGCGCGGAATTGGACCTTCAAGATTGTTTCCTGCGGTCTCGTTATAGATTAAAACTTGTTGGGAATCACTATAATTTACTAGGTCAATATTTAAAAAGATTAAAACCTCTCAATCCTAAAATATACAAATACATATGTGTTCTTGAGATTCATCGAGTTCCAAAGAATTCGTGAAGCTTTCCTAAAAAAGATTATCGATGCCCACCAAGCGTGAAAAAAAGTGTGTGTCAAATTACCTAATATAAAGAGGTCATCATTCATCGCCTTATGACCATTTCAAGGAAAGTTGTAAGGAGGTACAAAGTGTGGAGGAGTTTCAAATTTGATACTTGTTGTGGAATTGGTCCACTCACACCATCGCTATCGATATACTCGAACCCATCCATCACAAAATCATTATTATTCGTAATTTATGGTTAAAATTACTTACTAAAAATTAGTGAAAAGAGCATATAAATCAAAATCAAACAAATGTATATGCAATACATGATTGTACTTAAAGAGTACTTATAATCGCTTCTAAGGCTGTTAACTTCCCGAGCTCCGGTGGGTAAGGATCCATGGAAATTGTTTGAGCTAAAACTTCAGATAAATTCAAAGGACCAGAATCAACAATATAATAATAATAATCAAGATAATGAAGCACCTCTAGTCGCTTAATACTACCAAGCACCTCTAGTCGCCAAGGCCGATTCGATCGATCGAGATGGTAAAGAGCGGAGATTCATGATCGAGATGGTGAGAGAGTAGATTCGATCGACCGAGATGGTGAGACGGATCGACCGAGATGGTGAGATTCGATCGATCGGATCGAAAGGGTTAGAGATGAGACAATCGATCGAAAGGGTTAAAGATGAGACAAGCTCAGATTTGTATGCTACCAAGCTAAAGACCGTGGGTAATGACCCATCCAAAAAACTCCTTACACCGATTTTTGGCCAATATCCGACCGTCAGTAAAATACTCCTATAGCTACGCCCGCCCCAACCGCTATATAGTCGATTTTTCTAGAAGTGATAGCGATTTGCCCGCGTCTTATCGCCGTCGCTATAGACACCTCTATAGCGGTTCTGCCCGTCGATCGTCGCTATAGCTCGTCGCTATATGTCGAATTTCTAGTAGTGATTCAACCAAGGACCATAACCAGGATCGCACTGCAGATAGCGGTCAATGAATAATGATAACGGCGGAGAAAGAAACAGACGGACAAAATGGTAACCACTCGGTGGTAATCATGGCCATGAAAATAGAAGAAGCGAGTCGGGAGGAGATTTTAAAAGAGGAGATTTAACAACGACTAGTGTGAAGACGACAAAGGTCTGCGCAAAGAATCGGTTCTAAGGGAGGAGAACGACCACCCATTCATATGCTACAAATGCGTAAAAGAGGGCATATCACCAAACCGCCTACAACAGTTCAAGGTATGCTATAATTGTGGAAAGGAAGGACATATCGCCGAGATTGTCAGACTTGCATCGAAACCTAGTTCAATGGGACGGTGACTCAAAAGATCGTCCCGTAAAAGTCAAAGTCAACGATTCCGGAAGAGCGTTTGTTGTGGATCGGGTCAAAATGCGAGAAACCCAAACGAGGTGATCACGGGTAAGCTATTTATAAATTCTTGCAAAGTTTATACCTTACTTGATACCGGTGCTACCCATTCATTTATCTCTCCCGCATGTGCTCAACGTTTAAACTTGACTCGAGAAATATGACTTTGACCTATCTCGCGGTGGAAACTCCGTTAGGAGAAACTTTCATCACATCCATCGCTTATAAATCTTGTTTGATTCAAGTTGGCACCATCACCTTACTGTTGACCTTATCTCTTTAAAGATACTTGCTTTTGATGTGATTTTAGGATTGATTGGTTAACTACTCATCATGCCAAAATTGATTGTTTTCGTAAGGTTGTTAGTTTTCATATTCCTAACCAACTGTTGTACAAATTCAAGCAACTAAACCATTAAAATCACCACTATCATATCTAATCATAAAGCTATTCGTTTATTGAAAACGGATGTCAAGCTTTCTTAGCCCATGTTATGGATTTGAATAAAGACACGCCAAATTTGAATAATATTCCGTTGTTATTGACTTTTCCGACGATTTCAAGAACTTCTGGCCTACCCTTTTAACGTGAAGTTCAATTCTTTATTGATCTTGAACCTGCACAAAGCCCATTTCTAAAACCCCATATCGAATGGCTCCTATTGAACTTCAGGAGTTAAAGGTCCAACTACGTGAATTGTTGGACATCGGTTTCATTCTGGCCTAAGACATCTCCTCGGGGTGCTCCTGCTTTATTCAGAAAGAAGAAAGAGCGGAGTATGCGATTTTGTATCGACTATCGGAATTGAACCATGTCACCATCAAGAATAGGTATCCTCACCTCGTATTGATGACTTGTTTGACCCGATTGCAAAGGGCACAATTCTTTTCAAAATCGATCTTCGCTCGATATCATCGGTGAAGATTAGAACCGAGGATATTCTAAAAGACGCCTTCGTAACTCGGTATGGGCATTATGAATTCTTAGTCATGTCTTTCGGACTAACTAATGCTCCTCGCGGCTTTCATGGATATGATGAACCGAGTATTCAAGGAATATTTGGATCAATTCGTTGTTGTCTTTATTGATGACATCCTCATATATTCCAAAAGCCGTGAAGATCATGAGCACCATTTGAATTTGGTACTCCAAAGGCTTCGTGAAAACCAACTATATGCCAAATTGAAGAAATGCGAAGTTCGCTTGAGGAAGTAGCATTTCTTGGGCACGTGGTGTCAAAACATGGAGTATCCGTTGATCCGAACGAAGATCAAGCAATACAAAGTTAGAGCAACCAAGTCGGTGGATCAAGACGTAGTTTTTGGGCTTATTTGGTTATTATCGGAGATTCGTGGAAGGGTTTTCTCAAATCGCTACTCCATTAACTTGCCTAACTCCTAAGGATACAAAATTGTTTGGAGTGAATAATGCGAGAAGAGTTTCCAAGAGCTTAAGAGGAGACTTATTTCAAGACTGTTCTAACAATACCATCCGGTTCTGGATGGATTTGTTATCACAAATGATGCTTCGTGCAAAGGGTTAGGATGTGTTCTCATGCAACGTGGGAAAGTCATAGCCTATGCCTCGCGACAACTTAAAGAGTATGAGAGAAATTATCCTACCTATGATCTAGAGTTGGCAGCAATCGTTCAAGCCGCTTAAAGATATGGAGGCACTATCTATATGGGGAGAAAGTGGAGATATATTCTGCACCATAAAAGCCTTAAATATTTCTTCACTAAAAAAGAACTCAACACGCGGCAGTGACGCTGGCTCGAGCTATTGAAAGACTACTTACCACACTATTCAATACCATCCCGAAAAGCGAACGTGGAAATGACGCGTTGAAAGAGAAGATCATATGCGGAACGAAAGCGATGATGTCAAGTATACGACAGAGCCAACTTTAATAGAAAAAGTTAAAGTTGCTCAAGCCACCGAATCTTGAAATGGCGCGTATGAAGAAGAAAGTACAAGAAGGTGCTATTTAAGGCGAGAATTGATGAAGAAGGAATACTTGAGTCCACTCTGACTTTGTGTTCCTAACGACTACGATTTGAAGTATAAGATTATGATGGAGGCACACAATACACCATTTGCAATCCATCTCGAAGTACTAAATGTATCGTGATCTTCTACATACATTTTGGTGGAACAATATGAAGAGAGAGATTGCAAAGTTTATCTCGATGTGTTTAACTTGCCAATGTGTAAAGGCGAGCATCTAGTACCTAAGGGTCCGTCAGAACCACTTGAGATTCAAATGGAAGTGGGAACACATTACCATGGATTTCGTTACGGGTCTTCCTACGGTTTCTCAAGGCATCAATGCTATTTGGGTTATTGTTGATAGATTAACCAAGTCCGCTCATTTCTTGCCGACACGGAGACTTATTCCTTGAACGCCTTGCTAGTATGTACGTGAATGAAATTGTGAGGTTGCATGGCATGCCTCAGATCAATAGTTTCGGATCATGACCCAAGATTCACTTCAAGATTTTGGGTTAGCTTGCAAAAAGCTATGGGCACGGATTTGCGATTTAGTTCTAAGCATACCATCCCCAAACGAAGCGGACAATCGAGAGGACTATTCAAACTCTTCAAGATTTATTAAGACTCGTGTGTCCTAGACTTCAAGGGTTGGTGAAAGTAGTATGCATACAAGCCAATCATGTTTGATGATAAAGCATATACTTTGTAACAATCTTATTCATTTATTAATAAAAAGTATTAATTTATTAAAGGCTTTTAATTATCTACATGATGTTGTTTTATAATATGTGATAAACCCATAGTTTTAAGCAATGCTTTTAGAATAATGATGATGATCATTCTAATGAGATCTAAATTCTTAGAAAGCTTAAAACTAAAATAGTTTCCAATCATTGGATTACTAAATTGGGGATTAGTGAATCCGGATAGATTGGGTATACGTCGCTTGCTCATTGGATGAGGATGATTGATCTCACGATCATTTGTGTGGAGACACTAAAGCGAGTATGTAGGTGCTTATTAGAGAATAAGTTCATCGAACGTGGCTCGCTAAGGAATACCTAATGGAGTTTTATTCATCTGTCAATAGGAATTCTCAGTAGTGATAGTAAGACAAGTAATCCTTGGACTTGAGATCATCATAGTATATTATGTATGATGAGTTATACTTTGACTTATTCCTTAAGACCCTTAGGGTATATCAAAAGGTATGCTTGGGTATAATAAGTTATACATGGAGATAATGTATGATCAATAAAAATCTACCACTTCTAATAAAAGAAGAGAAATGTCCTATGTGATTCGATAAATGACAACCCAGTAGTCCTTGGCAAGGCGTAATGAAATTTGAAAGGAGTTTCTAATTTGCATTATTTGGAGTTGTGCATTTAAGGATCGAAATACATATAATTAAATAAAATAAGACTCGACAAAGAATTCCATGTCTTATATTTAATTGGGACATTGTATGGTGGAAGGATTGAATCAGACGGTAACTATTTACTCAAAGGTTCTTTTATGATTAATGTTGAAATCTATATTATCCGGAAAGTCGTTGATCGCTAGTGAGGCTTATCCTATTGTAGAATAAATATTATTTAAATAAATTAATTGTTTAATTTATTTATTTAAATAAGATTAGAATTGTTCTAATTGATTTATTCACAACCGGTTTAATATGGAGAACCCAAAGGGTCACACCATAAAAGGAAGAATAATTATTTAAGAAGTGAATGGCATAATCGTAATAATATGTTAAGTATATTTAATTTAATCTATGGTGATAGAATAAATTAAATAGCTTAATATTTATTATTTAATATTTTGGAAATATTAAATATAAATTAATAAAAGGAGTCTTATTAATATTATTACAATTATCATTATTATTTTAATTTCTAAAAGAGTTTAGGAATTAATTTAATATAAGTATTCTCATTTATTCCTAATTGGATTAGGAAGGAAAATTAGTTAAAGGAGTTTAATTAATTATCCCTAATAAGATTAGGAGCTTAATTAATTAAAAGAATTTAATTAATTAAATAAAACCCAATTCCTTAATTGTTAAGGTGGGTTGCCCACATCTAAAAAATAAGAGGAGTCTTATTATGGGTGGGGGTTGTTGACTTTTTACAACATAACGTAATAATTCCAATTAGTTGGAGATACGCTCTTTCTATAGAGATAGAAAACTAGGGTTTGAGCCAAAACACCCCATCTTCTTCAATTTTATTATTCCTTGGTGGATCACCCCAGAGGCCAAACATATGGGTGGCTAACGTTGATCAAAGGAAGGAACCAAACCCGGTGGATTCAAGATTGAACGCGAAAGGATTTGGAGGTGAACTTGTACCTGAGGAAGCTCGATCTTCAAGGGTATGATTTATTCTTTATCTTTTCGTTTAATTAATAATTATGCATAAAGGGTGATCCGGGTATATGGTTTGTAAATTTTTTTAAACTTTGATTTTTTACACACTTCCGCACTTTTATGCAATTTGATTGCGCACATGAATATTACAAACCTAACAGTTGGGATAAGTATTTACCATTGGTGGAATTCTCCTACAACAACAATTATCAGGCAAGTATAGGTGTGGCTCCATTCGAAGCATTATATGGACGAAAATGTCATTCTCCAATATGTTGGGATGAGGTGGGTGAAGCAACATTGTTGGGACCCGAAAGTTAAGACGTATGACTCACCGAAAAGATTCAAATGATTCGATAACGATACAAACCAAGACAAGATCGACAAAAGAGTTATGCGGATCTTCATCGAAAAGGACGTGGAATTTAGTGTGGGGATCATGTATTGTTGCGAGTTGCTCCGTGGAAGGGAGTTACAAGATTTTGGGAAGAGAGGAAAGCTCAATCCACGCATTTATTGGTCCATTTCAGATTATTGACCGAGTAGGAAATGTAGCCTATAGACTTGCGTTACCTCCAAGTATGTCTCGTGTTCATAATGTGTTTCACATATCTGCATTTCGTAAATATGTGAAAGATCCGAACCACGTTATAGAATTAGAATCCCGGATTTAAATAGCCAAGACTTAACGTATGAGGAGGTACCGTCAAGATCTTGGATAGGAAGGAGCATGTCCACGCCAAGAAAGGTTATACCACAAGTTAAAGTTTTGTGGAGGAATCATGCTATAGTAGGAAATGACCAGGAATTGAAAGCGGAAATGAAAGCGAGGTATCCTCACCTTTTCAAACACTGTGTACGACGTCAATTTCGAGGACGAAATTTCATAAGGAGGGAGGTTGTAAGACCCCAACTTATTATTAATGAAATTTAATTTTCTATTTATTATTTTGAAATAGTAAGGGTTGATGTGATTAATGTGGATAGTTAGGGGTAAAATACGCAAATATTTCAAAATAAGCAATGGTTATAAAATATTCATTGTTGTTTGGGAATATTCGTTTGGTCGTGGAATATTAGAATGCGTCGGGGAATATTAAATGCGGCCAAGCAATGTATGTGGGCCCCATACCTGAAAGCAATTGGATGAAGAAAACGACAAATATAAGTTGGTTAAAAATAATGGCGTAGTTGTTACCATTAATTCGTTAAAATACTAAATTGGTTAAAACACAGAAGATACACAGTATTGCACTAATTATTGATTCTTACGTAAGAAGGCACTACTCAATAATGGTTACGATAATTATTGTTTAGTATTTTATTGATTCAATAATTGTTTGCGTTGATATTTTATATTCATTGTTTCAATAATTGTCATTACACAATATTTTTCATTATCAAGCAATAATTCATATTATCCGAATAATATTATTAGATAACATTATTGGCAATGTCTAGAAAGTTACGCTCAGGAGAGGTTTGGTCACTAATCAAGGCTTACCAAAGAAAGAGAAATTCTTATCGAAAGCCCCTCTTTCCTGAGGGAACCGCCTGGTTGTCAATATTGTGATTCTCGTAATATTATTTGTGAATAATTAATTATTGATTCATATAATGAGGAAAATATTGATTTTATGTGGATATAGATGGAGAAAAATTTTAATGTGACAATTATTTAAAATTAAAATTTTATCTTTTCTCGATAAGATAATGTATTATTATATTTTAATAATATGACAATGGTGATATTTTTACAACGAATGTGGGATATATGAGTATACGAGGAGGAAGAGTATTTTTGTTGCAATAAATGTTTAAAACATGTTAAACATGTAAATTGGACCCCATTTATTGATCGAAATTTGATTATACCGTAAAATCGCTTCGCTTGTGGATTTTGGTCAATTTTCATTTGGAATTTAGAAAACTTTCTTCCGCAAAGTTGTAGAGAATTGAATTTCCTATAAAAACTCGTGTGATTCAATTTTCTCGATAAAAGGGCTATTTATTATGAATTATTGATGTTCTAAAATTTACGAATAATTGATTTTTGGAAGTTTTAATTATTTTAAATAATAAAAAATGTTTTTGATTTGTTTGGTAGACTTATTTGTTATCAAGCATGGCTGAATTCAGATCATAGATTGTGTGCGTAGGAATTTATATATAATATATTAATATTATATTAAATTTTCTGCTTTGGTGTTCTACCCAATTTCCTATAAATAGGGTGCTTAGGTTAGAATTGAAAATCACACCGTAAACTCAAGTTTTCTCTCTATATTATCGAGCGTATTCTTTTGAGTATTTTGAGTATAATTTGAGTATTGCTATTCGGCAAGTTCAAGTTCATAGCCTTTATATCCTGTTTCAAATTTAGAAGTACCGATCTTCGAGGTAAGGGATATTATTTTTTTCAGTAATGATATTATTTCTTCAATATCATTATGTTGAAATATTGATCTGAAGTTTTATCAAATTTGGAACTTTTGGTGTCTGAGTTACTATTCACGATACTCTGGAAGACTATTCACGATACTTTACATTATTCACGAATCATGCAACATTATTCATCGAAAAATAAAAATTTTTCTTTTCGTCCAAAATATCTATTCGGATACTAGCTTTGATTGTATCCATGTTTTGATCATTCTTGAATTTTACACCACTCGCGATTATTTTTGAGGTATTTTTGGACGTGAATAAAACAAAAGCACTAATCCTTAATCCTTAATCCTTAATCCTTGTCATTTTTTTTCTTTGGATTCGTTTCTTTAAAAATATTTTCATCATCTTCACCTTAAATGATGATATTATGGAATATCTTTGGCTCAGAGTGCAAAGATGAATGATTTCAAGAATATCTTTGGCCTGAGTGCAAAAGATGAATGTGTTTAGATGAACATGAATTAATGATGAATATCTTTGGCCCTGTAGTGCAAAAGATGAATATGTGATTCCAGATATATATTGATTGATGTTACAGGATAAAAGATAGGCGATGAACTTTTAAATTCATACATGGAAGATAGTAGTTTGCATTCTCTACTTAACTTTTCTAATGAATTATTATTTCACCGCTGAATATTGATTTAAAATTTGTTGTCTATCATTGTATTCTATTAGATTTTTCCCGTTGAAGACTAACGTAATTTGTTGTATATTATCTTAGTCATAATATTCTTTATCGAGCTAGTTGAGCTCACCCTTTTCCTTTTTGTTCCATTTTTCTCAAGAGGCGAGAATATAATGAAAGTATGAAGCCTGGGGTATGGAATGAAGGTTCTAGAGAGAGTTGTTTAGTAGTCCTCACCATTTTTGTAAAATAATGTATCAATAAATGTGATGAGGATTTATTTGAGTATAGATATTGTCTAGAAGATAATATTTGTATTTAAACTCACAGTTTTACTGTTGTAATAATAAAGTTGTAGTTGTTTCTGTATCATGTATTGACAACTCAGAATGGGTGATGTATACCTATTTTGGGGGCATCACATATTCCTACTGCGCCATGGTTCATAACAGAGGAGATTACTAACAACAATGTCACTGATAATTCAGGTGATTTTCCCAATTTCAACCCGCTTAGCGATGATCTATTTGAAGGTAAATGTTTTGCAATTAAAGAAAGTGTTATAGATGCAATAAAAGCAAGTCACATAAGTGATTTGAAATTATCGTGTCTCAAGAGTACCACAACATTGTTTGAAGCAAAATGCGCCGGTCGAATGTCCGTGGAGAATTCGGGTTATAAAAAGAAACGATGTGGCTACTTTGAAATCACTAAGTTACTCAACACACAATTGTCTTTTGAGAACAATTCAGAGAGACCATAAAAAGCTTAGCTCGAGGTTGATTGCAAATACCATAAAACAACAAGTAAGATTATCAATTAATTGTCTTATGAATTCATCATTTTTTATTGGGTTATTAGTTACTATTTTATATTTTCATATTTTAGGTCACGGAAAGTCCATACATAAAAGTCGTTAACATCGGGAGCAAATCACAAAGAATGTACAAGTATGATGTTAGTTTCTGAAGGCGTGGATGGGAAAACAAAAAGCAATATCGGATGTTTATGGTGATTGATCTAATTCTTACTCAAAACTTCCTAAATTTTTGAGTGCTTTGATACACTTTAATCCAGTACAAGTGCTTCAATTGAAGTCTGAAGTCAGTAGGATACAAACACATCACCGCAATCGTGTGTGGTGGGCATTCAAACCAAGTGGCGGATGGGTGGCAACATACTCGACCAGTTATCTGTATTGATGGCACATTTCTGAAAGGAAGGTATAAAGAAAAGTTGTTGGTTGCAATGGGATTTGACTCAAATAACCACCAATTTCCACTTGCTTACGGTTTAGTTAATGAAGAAACGACCTCAATGGTCTTGGTTCTACTTACGCCTTCAAAGATATGTATGCCGGACTAGAAAAGGTGTGTGCATAATTTTTGATCGTCATGCTTAATCATTGAAGCAATGAAAAGATAGCAGAATGGCTTCACTGGTGACATGGGTATACATCGTTATAGTCTTTTACATGTTCGCAACAATTTTAGTTCAACTTTTCCTGGTTTACATCTGAAGATGCTATGTTGGATGGATGGAAATACTTCTCAAGTGAGGAAGTTTGAGGCAGCAATGATGAAAATAAAAGAGCTTAATCCTGAAGCTGAAAAATGGCTACGAAATATTCCATTAGATATGTGGACTATGTCTCATGATGGAGGATATCGCTATGGTCAGGCAACAACAAATATGATCGAAACTTTCAATGGAAATTTAAGATCCGCTCGTTTCTTACCGATCACATCGATGGTGGAGTATATATATATATACCGCTCTGTAAAATTAGTTGAGGAAAGACGACTCGGACTTTTTAGCGACATTCAAAATGGGCATACGATTGCAAGAAATCAAGAGAGCTTTTTCGAAAACATCGAGCGGAAGGCATCAAAGACACAAGATCATCCCATACCATGAACAGAGAGGTGTATTCGAGATAATTTATCGCACGATACAAAACAAATAAGGGATCTTGGAAAGGTGGCAACAAACATATTGTAGAGATCGCATAATGGTATTTCAGATGTGGAAAATGGAACATGTATCACTCTCCATGTTCACATATAGTTGCTGGTTGTTTGACATGCAATCTTGATTGGAAACAATACATTGAACCATATCATAATTTGACAACTCTATATGAGATGTGGCAATATGAATTTCATCCAATACCCAATCAAACTTATTGGACATTTCCAATAGCACACGAGTGGGAGAGATATGGTCTTCTCATACCTGATGAGAATTTGAGGAAAAAGAAAAATAAACGTGGTCAGAGGGGTCAGAGTCAGCGTATTCGAACTGAAATGGATAATTCGCGAAATGCCAGAGTTTGTAGAAAATGCGGACAAGAGGGTCACAACAGACGTAGTCAACAATGTCCTCAAAATGTTCATGAATAATTATCAAAATTATGATAATAATGTTTTTATTTTAATTGATATGTCTTTTTTTTTAATTATTAGTATGTTCTTTTTATTATTATTTTTTAACTAAGATTTTTTTATTTTCAATTTTTATTTGTATAAAAAATTAAATGTTTAGTATTATTAATAATTGTAAGACCCCAACTTATTATTAATAAAATTTAATTTTCTCTATTTATTATTTTAAAATAGTAAGGGTTGATTTGATTAATGTGGATAGTTAGGGGTAAAATACGCAAATATTTCAAAATAAACAAGTGGTTATAAAATATTCATTGTTGTTTAGGGAATATTCGTTTGGTCGTGGAATATTAAATCATCGCTAGGGAATATTCGACGACACAGTAAGCAACCCATGTGTGGGCCCCATAACTGAAAAGCGATTGGATGAAGAAACGACAAATATAAGTGGTTTAAAAATAATCTGAGCGTAGATGTTACTGTTAATATCGCTAAAATACCCGGTGGTTAAAACACAAGAAGACACGGTATTGCACCAATTATTGATTCTTACGTAAGAAGGCACTACTCAATAATGGTTACATGAATTTATTATTCGTATTTTATTGATTTACTAATTCATGCGTTGATATTTTATATTCTTTGTTGTTTCAATAATTGTCATTATACAAGATTTTTCATTATCGAAGCAATAATTCATATTATCTCGAATAATATTATTAGATAACATTATTGGCAATGTCTAGAAAGTTCGCTCTAAGGAGAGGTTTGGTCACCTAATTGCATGCCAAGAAGAAGAAATTTTATTGAAAGCCCTCTTTCCCAGGAACCTATCCAGTTCACAATATGTGATTCTCGTAATATTATTTGTGAATAATTAATTATTGATTCATATGATGAGAAAATATTGATTTTATGTGGATATAGATGGAGAAAATTTTAATGTGACAATTGTTGAAAATTGAAATTTTATCTTTTTTCGATAAAATAATTCATTTAAATATATTATTATATTTTAGTAATATAATAATGGTGATATTTTTACAACCAATGTGGGATATATGAGTATACGAGGAGAAAGAGTATTTTTGTTGTAATAAATGTTTAAAACATGTTAAACATGTCGTGGACCCCATTTATAATGAAATTTGATTATAACTTTGTAAAATCGCTTCGCTTGTGGATTTGATCACCAATTTTGTTTGGAATTTGGAAAACTTTCTTCTCGCAAAGTTGTAGAGAATTGAATTTCCTATAAAACTAGCGAAATTAGAATTTTCTGATGAAAGGGCTATTTATTATGAATTATTGAAGTTCAAGCTCAAATAATTGATTTTTGGAAGTTTAAAATATTTAAAATTAGAAAACATTTTTTTCATTATGTGTGTTACACATGTGGGTTGAATGAGCTGAATTCAGTTCTTGGAAGGTTGGCGAGGAAATTTGATTATATATATTATTATTATATTAAATTTTTTCGCTTTGGTGTTCTAAAGATTTTCCTATAAATAGGGTGCTTAGGTTAGAATTAAAAATCACACCGTAAATGAAGTTTTCTCTCTATATTATCGAGCGTATTTTTGTGAGTATTTTGAGTATAATTTGAGTATTGCTATACTAAGGTAAAAGTTCAAGTCATAGCTTTATATCCAGGTGTTTCAAATTTAAGAAGATCGATCTTTCGAGGTAATGGATATTATTTTTTCAGAATGATATTATTTCTTCAATATCATTATGTTGAAATATTGATCTCAAGTTTTTATCAAATTTGGAACTTTTGGTGTCTGAGTTACTTATTCACGATAAAGATTATTCACGATACCTACACTATTCACGAATCGATATTGACTATTCATCAAAAAATAAAAATTTTTCTTTTCGTCCAAAATATCTATTCGGATACTAGCTTTGATTGTATCCATGTTTTGATCATTCTTGAATTTTACACCATCGCGATTATTTTTGAGGTATTTTGGACGTGAATAAAACAAAGTACTAATCCTTAATCCTTAATCCTTAATCTTGTCATTTTGTTTCATTGGATTCGTTTCTTTAAAAATATTTTCATCATCTTGATCTTAAATGATGATATTATGGAATATCTTTGGCCTGTAGTGCAAAGATGAATGATTTTGAAGAATATCTTTGGCCCGTAGAGTGCAAAGATGAACAAGTGTTTAGATGAACATGATTAATCGATGAATATCTTTGGCTCAGTAGTGCAAAGATGAATATTTGATTCCGGATGTATGTTGATTGATGTTACAGGATAAAAGATAGACGATTTAACTTTTAAATTCATACATAGAAGATAGTAGTTTGCATTCTCTACTTAACTCTTCTAATGAATTATTATTTCATTGCGAATATTGGTTTAAAAACTTGTTGTCTATCAGTATTCTATTAGTTTTTTTTTCCTGTTGAAGACTAATGATAATTTGTTGTATATTATCTTAGTCATAATATTCTTTATTGGGATAGTTGAGCTCACCCTTTTCCTTGTTGTTCCATTTTTTTCTTAGAGGCGAGAATGTATGAAAGTACTAGCTCGGGGGTATGGAATGAAGGTTCTAGAGAGAGTTGTTTAGTAGTCCTCACCATTTTGTAAAATAATGTATCAATAAATGTGATGAGGATTTATCCGAGTATAGATATTGTCTAGAAGATAATATTTGTATACAAACTCACAGCTTTTTCTTGTTATAATAATAAAGTTGTAGTTGTTTTTGCATCATGTATTGACAACTCGAATGGGTGATGTATACCTATTTTGGGGCGCCACAACAACTCATCTTATGATAACACGAAGTCGCATGTCATTAGACATCTTGTATGATAGTGGCAAAACACCCTTCCAACGTTGGGTTCGCTTTCACCCTATTTGATTCACCAAATATAACTACTAAATGATGTATAAAATACAACACACTTTTCTATACCGCTTAGGAGAACCTCCATGAATTTAGAGACCACCGATTCTATTTCCTCGTTACCCTCGCCTTTCACCCATGTAAGACCTCAAATTTTTAAATAAAAAGGAATTTCCTTTATTTATTATTTTGAAATAGTAAAGGTTGATTTGATTAATGTGGATAGTTAAGGGTTAAATACGCAAATATTTCAAAATAAGCAAGTGGTTATAAAATATTCATCATTGTTTGGGAATATTCGTTTGGTCGTGGAATATTCAGATCGCTTCGGGGAATATTAAATACGACGACAAAAGCCATGTGTGGGACCCATAACTGAAAGCGATTGGATGAAGAAACGACAAATATAAGTTGTTTTAAATAACAGCAGTAGTTATTATTAATTATCTTGTTGGAATACCCGGTGGTTAAAACACACTAATACGCGTTGTTGAACAAAGAAGACACGGTATTGCACCAATTATTGATTCTTTACGTGAAGAAGGCACTACTCAATAATGGTTACGATGAATTATCGCTCAAAGATTTTATTGAAAGTTAATAATTGCTGCGTTGATATTTTATATTGTTGTTGTTTCAATAATTGTCATTACACAAAGATTTTTCATTATCGAAGCAATAATTCATATTATCCGAATAATATTATTAGATAACATTATTGGCAATGTCTAGAAAGTTACATCTAAGGAGAGGTTTGGTCACCTAATCATGCTACAAGAAGTGAAGAAATTCTTATTGAAAGCCCCCTCTTTCTAGGAACCGCACTGGTCATCAATATTGTGATTCTCGTAATATTATTTGTGAATAATTAATTATTGATTTATATGATGAGGAAAATATTGATTTTATGTGGATATAGATGGAGAAAATTTTAAAATGACAATTGTTGAAAATTAATATTTTATCTTTTTCCGATAAAATAATTCATTTAAATATATTATTTTAATAATATATTAACGGATGATATTTTTACAACGAATGTGGGATATATGAGTATACGAGGAGGAAGAGTATTTTTGTTGCAATAAATGTTTAAAACATGTTAAACATGCTCGGTGGACCCCATTTATCGATCGAAATTTGATTATAAAGCATGTAAAATCGCCCGTTTATGGATTTCATTCAATTTTGTTTGGAATTTGGAAAAACTTTCTTCTCGCAAAGTTATAGAGAATTGAATTTCCTATAAAAACTGGCGAGATTCGAATTTTCTGATGAAAGGGCTATTTATTATGAATTATTGAAGTTCAAGTCTCAAATAATTGATTTTTGTAAGTTTTAATTATTTATTTTATGAAAAATGTTTTTATCATTTCTTTCTAGAAGGTTGGCATGTGGGAAATGTTGGGATCTGATTTCCAAAGAGGCGAGGAAATTTATTAATAATAATATATTTTATTAAATTTTCGCTTTGGTGTTCTAAGCATTTTCTATAAATAGAAGTCTTAGGTTAGAATTGAAAATCACACCGTAAATCAAGTTTTCTCTCTATATTATCGAGCGTATTCTTGTGAGTATTTTGAGTATACTTTGAGTATTGCTATACTGATGCAAGTCCAAGTCATAGCCTTTATATCAGGTGTTTCAAATTTGTAAATCGATCTTTCGAGGTAAGTGGATATTATTTTTTCGTAATGATATTATTTCTTCAATATCATTATCTTTGAAATGTTGATCCAAGTTTTTATCAAATTTGGAACTTTTTCATGTCTGGGGTTACTATTCATGGGTTACTATTCATGAGTTACTATTCACGAGTTACTTATTCATGAAGTTCTTATTCACGATTTACTATTCACGAAAGTACTATTCATGAAGCGTGAAGATGTTTTTGTGGAATTTCTATCTTTTGGTGTGAGTTACTATTCACGATATCTTAAGACTATTCACGATACTGAGACTATTCACGATACTCAGATTATTCAATTTAAAAATAAAATTTCTTCTTTTCGTCTAAAACATCTATTCGGATACTAACTCGATTGTATCCATGTTTTGATCATTCTTGAATTTTACACCACTATGATTATTTTTGAGGTATTTTTGGATGTGGATAAAACCAAGTATTTAATCCTTAATCCTTAATCCTTGTCATTTTGTTTCTTTGGATTCGTTTCTTTAAAAAAATATTTTTTTCATCATCCTCGATACCTTAAATGATGATATTATGGAATATCTTTGGCCCTGAAAGTAAAAGATGAATGATTTCTTAATAATATCTTTGGCCAGTAGAAGCAAAAGATGAATGATTTTTGAAGAATATCTTTGGCCCGTAGAAAAGATGAACAGTGTTTAAATGAACATGACTAATCGATGAATATCTTTGGCTGTAGTGCAAAAGATGAGCAGTGTTTAAATGAATATGATTAATCGATGAATATCTTTGGCCCGTAGTGCAAAGATGAACATGTGTTTAAATGAATATGACTAATCGATGAATATCTTTGGCTCAGTAGTGTAAAAGATGAATATTTGATTCCAGATGTATATTGATTGATGTTACAGGATAAAAGATAGACGATGAACTTTTAAATTCATACATGTAGAAGATAGTAGTTTGCATTCTCTACTTAATTCTTCTAATGAATTATTATTTTCCTGCGAATATTGATTTAAAATTTGTTTTCTATTGTATTCTATTATATTTTTCCTCGTTGAAGACTAACGATAATTTGTTGTATATTATCTTAGTCATAATATTCTTTTTCGAGCTAGTTGAGCTCACCCTTTTCCTTTTTGTTCCATTTTTCTCGGGAGGCGAGAATATAGCGAGTGCATTTAGCTCGGGGTATGGAATGAAGGTTTTAGAAAGGATTATTTAGTAGTCCTCACCATTTTTGTAAAATAATGTATCAATAAATGTGATGAGGATTTATTTGAGTATAGATATTATGCTAGAAGATAATATTTGTATTCAAACTCACGATTTTACCGTTGTAATAATAAAGTTGTAGTTGTTTACGCATCATGTATCGACAACTCGAGAATAGGTGATGTATATACCTATTTTGGGGGCGTCACAACCCAGCTATACTCTTATTACCTAAAAGGAATTGTGAAGCAAAAGGGTGAGCACAACTAGCCCAGTAAAGAATATCATGACTAAAGATAAAAAAAATTATCAATAGTCTTCATCAGTAATAAATCAGAGATTTAGAACATATGATAGATTATAAAATTTTTTAACCATAGTTGCAGCGGAACGAGCAATCCATTAGAAGAGTTAAATAGACCATAAAGTCTATTATCTTCTCCATATTAAAAGTCCACCAACAATGTTTTATCCCTGTAACATCAATCAACAATTCTTGTTCACGATCATATGAATAACTCATAATCATAATTGTGGTTCTAAATTCCTCTTCTCATCCAGGACGAAGATAATTCTCATCACCTGCCTTTACCTGAAATATTAAAGATCATGGTTATACCAAATCACATTCCCTATTCATAATCATACTGATAAATTCATCTTTGCACTACGGGCCAACGATATTCGTCAACAGTTCATCTTTGCACTACTGGCCAAAGATATTCAACACCAGATCATCTTTGCACTGCAGGCCAAAGATATTCAAGAACAGATCATCTTTGCACCACAAAGCAAAGATATTCAACAATGAGATCACATTTGCACTACGTGCCAAAGATATTCAACAATGATCATCTTTCAGACTACGTGCCAAAGATATTAATATCTCAAAGAATATATAATCATTTCGTAATTTATATAAACAATAATTATAACCATGTTGATCAATTCACCTTTGCACTTAAGCTAAAGATAATCAATTATAAATTCAATGGTCATGATCATACCAGTCAACGATTCAACTTTGCACTACTGGCCAAAGAGAAACCATAGTCACGATCATACCAATAATCTACCCATCTTTACACTCAAGTCAAAGAGAAATTTCTTCACCAGGATTATAAAAATGTTATATATGATAATAAAAACAATATGATCAAAACACAGATTTAATTTCAAGAGTAAGATTCATAAATCAACGATAATTTGGTCGGAAAAAAAAACCAATTTTGTCGTGAATAGTACCCCGTGAATAGTAACTCGTGAATAGTAATTTATGAATAGTAACTTCGACATGAAAAAGGTAGAAATTCCACAATAAAATCGACACCAATATTTCGGTATAATGATATTGAAAGAATAACATTTCTTAAACTTATAAACAATTTATTTTAATTGTTTACACTTTACTAAATAATGCATTTAATCATCCTAAAATGCCAAACTCATAAGATTTCATCACCAATAACCAAAACCCTCATCAAAAATCTGCATATACCTCATTAGGATTTCTCAAGCCATAAAATCCTATTTTCCAAATTTCTTACTTCACATAACATATTTAATTCATTTACTCATAACTAGTCTATTTTTTATGAAAAATACCAAATCAGTACAAATAAATTTTCTTTTCTGGAATTTAGCAGAATATAGTTCCATATTGAACATATATTTTTCTCAGAAATTTTAAAATTCATTTACTATTTTTCATATGGCTAAAACTGCCGAATATTTAGACATTTATCATAAACTGTAATTTTATTCAAAAATTTCGAAATTTACAGAGTATACTTCTGTTATATACATGTACTCCCAATAAAAAAATTCACAAATTTTGGAGTTAACCACAAGGAGTTATAAGGGTTTACTTTTAAAATAGTCTTTTCCCATAAAATTCATAACTCCAAATCTGTACATCCAAAAATCGCCATTTTTGAACACAATCTAGAAAACTCATCAAATTATCATTTAAAATTTTTCCAGAATTTTTGAAGGTTCAGAAAAATTACAAAACTCAAAAACATAATAACCCTTAAAATCCCTTACCTCAAAAGAGCAGTATTTCTGACTGAAATATCGGAAGTAAAGCCGAAGGAAACTTGCACTAAATAACAACTCTCAAAGTATCTAAATACTCACAAAAATACGCTCGATAATATAGAGAGAGAAAACTTATGTTTCTGGTGTGATTTTCAATTCTAACTTAGCCCTCTATTTATAGAAAAATGTTAGCATGTCGAAGCAGACTTGACCTGCAACATGATGGCTTTACCTGCTACTATTCTCACCCACCACATTTGAATAAAAATTCCAGCACATTTCTCACCAACCAAAAGTGGGGCCCACTCAATTCTAGAATTTTTCACCAAAATCATTTATAAACCTAATTTCTGAATCAGTTACCTCTTAAAATTCATAACAAATTATACGTTTATTTTTAACGGTTCAAAATTTGTGGACATATACTTAACTTATATATGTATAACATATCCAAAAATCATAACGATCAATCACGATTAAAAATTATAACTCACAATAATATATCTCAAAAATGTTGATTTAATTTTAATACCTCCATTCAAACAAAAACACCTCAACATTAATTCCTTCATTTATAACCACATAAATAAATCCATCATTTATATCCTCATCGAATAAATATCTCATTATCAATAATTAATTATTCATAAATAATATTACATAATCACAATAATGACAATCAGGCAATTCCCCGGAAAGAGGGCTTTCCGATAATGATTTTTTCCTTCTTCAAGCATGCAATTAGGTGACCAAACCTCTTATCGATGTAACTTCCTAAACATTGCCAATAATGCTATCTCATAATATTATTCAAATAATATGAATTATTGATCCGATAATGGGAAATATTGTGCAGTGACAATTATTGAAATAACAATAATATAAAATATCAACGCAAAGAATTATTGAACCAATAAAATAAAATATCAATAAAGAATTATCGTAACAATTATCGAAAGTAAAGTGCCTTCTTACGTAAGAATCAATAATTCAAAAAAATATCGCAAAAACGGTGCTAAGCATCGCTGCAACCACGCGAATTCATCGTATTTTAACCACCGGTATTCTAACAATGTTAATTCAGAATAATTATGTCATTTTATAAAAAACTCAAATTTGTCATTTTATTCATCCGACATTTATTATGTTATGGGGCCCACAAATGGTTGCGCCGTCGAACGAATATTCCCCGACAGAACAAATATTCCAAGACCAAACGAATATTCCCCGACAACAATGAATATTTTATAACCACTTGCTTATTTTGAAAAAATTTCAAATATCACCCTTAACTTTAACATTTTATCAATTTAACCATTTACTGAATAGTAATTATAAGAAAAATTGAATACTTTTATTTCATAAAATTCGGGGCCTTACACTTTCACTCTTTCTCTCTCTATATTATCGAGCGTATTTTGTGAGTATTTAGATACTTTATGAGTTTCTATTTATCGGTCTGCAAGTTTTTCTTGAAATTTTATACCGATATTAGATTAAATCTTGTTATTTTGAGGTAAGGGATGTTATTTTCTTCGTAAATGATATTATTTCTTTCGATATCATTAAGCAAAAATATTGGTCTGAACTTTTTATCAAATTTAGAACTTGTTGTGTCGAGGTTACTACTCACGATATCGATCTTATTCACATTATCACGACCTTTATTCACGAATCGGCAGCACTATTCAAAAAAAAAATTCTCCTTTTTGTCCAAGATGTCTACTATAGTTACTATCTTTGATTGTATCCATGTTTTGATCTTTATTCTTGAATTTTGCTTCAAAATTGGTTATTATGGAGTATTATTGATCTTGGATAAACCGTAATCTGAATCTCTAATATTTATTACCGATTCGCTTTAAAATATTTTTCATCATTCTCGGTCCTAAATGATGATATTCTTGAATATCTTTGGCTTTGTAGTGCAAGATGAATGATTACCTAATGAATATCTTTGGCCCGTAGTGCGAAGATGAGCAGTGTTGAGATGAAACATGACCCATTTGGTGAATCTGAATGAATATCTTTGGCATGTAGTGCAAGATGAATATTTGATTCAAGATGTATATTGATTGATATTCTGAGGATAAAATATTGATGATGGACTTTTTAAATCTTAGAAGATAGTGGAATTCTTTTCTACTTGACTTTTACAATGGATTGTTGTTTCATTGCGATTGTTGATCTAAAACTTGTTATACATTATATTTTATCGATTTTTTCCTGCTGAAGACCAATGATAAATTGTTGTATATTATCTTGTCATAATATTCTTTCTTTGGGCTAGTTGAGCTCACCCTTTTCCTTTTGTTCCATTTTTTTTTTCTCGGGAGGTGAGAACATAGCAGGAACTAGTTGGGGTATGGAGTGATGGTTCGAATAGTTGTATTAGTAGTCCTCACTATTTTGTAAAATAGTGTATCAATAATTTGAATGAGGACTCCTTTTGAGTTTGTATACTCTATTAGACAATAGTTGTATTCAAACTCATAGATATATATGTTAATAGATTTTGCACGACAATTGTATTACTGAAGTTATATTTGTTTATGTACCATGTATTTGGCGACTCAGAATGGGTGATGTATTGTGACGCCCCCAAAATAGGTATACAACACCCATTCTGAGTCGCCAAATACATGGTACAGAAAGCAAACTACAACTTCAATAATACAATTGTCGTGCAAAATAAGACAACACATACTGTGAGTTTAAATACAAATATTGTCTTCTAGACAATATCCACACTCAAATAAGTTCTCGTTACAATTATTCAAACACTATTTTACAGAAATAGTGAAGACTGCTAAAACATCTTTCTAGAACCATCACTCCGTACCCCGACTAGTTCCTGTTATGTTCTCACCTCCTGAGAAAAATGGAACAAAAAGGAAAAGGGTGAGCTCAACTAGCCCAGTAAAGAATATTATGACTAAGATAATATACAAAAATTTATTCTTAGTCTTCAACAGGGAAAAATATAATAAAATATAATAGCCAACAAGTTTTAGATCAACAATCGGCAATGAAATAAAGAATCCATTGAAGAGTCAAGAGAGAATGAGTTCTACTATCTTCTAAGATTTAAAAGTCCATCATCAATATTTTATCCTCGTAATAACAATCAATATACATCTTTAATCAAATATTCATCTTTGCACACAGCCAAAGATATTCATTCAGATCACCAAATGGTCATGTTCATCTCAACACTGCTCATCTTTGCACTACGGCCAAAGATATTCATCGCTTAATCATTTATCTTTGCACTAAAAAGCCGAGGATATTTAGTAATATCATCATTTAGGACCGAGGATGATGAAAAATATTTTAAAGAAAACGAATCCAAAGAAATGGAAGGACAAATAGTAGGGATTCGTATAATGTTTATCCAAGATCAATAATACTATAAATACCAATTTTGAAGAGAGTTCAAAAATAAAGATCAAAACATGAATACAATCAAAGATATAAGAACCATAATGTACATCTTGGACAAAAAGAAGAAAATTTTATTTTTCTATGAATAATGTCGATTCGTGAATAAGTGCCGAGATATGTGAATAGTGTCGATACGTGAATAAGGTCGTATATGTGAATAAGAACCCGACACAAAAAAGTTTCAAATTTGATAAAATTCAGATCAATATTTGCAAGATAATGATATTGAAGAAATAATATCATATATGAAGAAAATAACATCCCTTACCTCAAAATATCAAGACTTCCGATCGGAATATCAGATAAGGTCAAGGAAACTTGTAACCGATGAATAGAAACTCACAGTAGTATCTAAATACTCATAAAATACACTCAATAATCTAGAGAGAAAAGAGAAAACTTGCTTTTACGTGTGATTTTCAATTCTAACTTAGCCCTCTATTTATAGGAAAATGTTAGCAGACTTGACTCGCAACCTTTGATGGCTTTTACTCGCTACTATTCCCACCCACCACATTTGAAATAAATTCATCACATTTCTTCACCAACTACAAGTGGGGCCCACTCAATTCTAGAATTTTCCACCAAAATCATTTATAAACCTAATTTCGAATCAGCCACCTCTTAAAATTCATAACAAATCATACGTTCATTTTTAACGGTTCAAAATTTGTGGACATATACTCAACTTATATATGTATAACATATCCAAAAATTACAACGATCCAACGGTCGGATTAAAAATTATAACTCACGCAATATATCTCAAAAACACTGGTTTAATTTTTTTAATACCTTCATTCCGACAAAAATACTGATAAAACACCTCAACATTAACTCTTTCATTTTTAACCACAATAAATATATCCAACATTTATATCCACATAAAATAAATATTTTCTTATCATATGAATCAATAATTAATTATTCACAAATAATATTACGTAATCACATTTATATAACCAACAGTAGTTCCCGAGAAGCAGGGGCTTTCAATAAGAATTTCTCCTATTAGCCGCGCAATTAGGTGACCAAACCTCTCCTCGATGGAACTTTCTAGACATTGCCAATAATGCTATCTAATAATATTATTCAAATAATATGAATTATTGATCCGATAATGGGAAATACTATGCACGTTGACAATTATTGAAACAACAATAATATAAAATATCAACGCAACAATTATTGAATCAATAAAATAAAATATTGAATAAAGAATTCACTGTGAATAATTATTGAGTAGTGCCTTCTTACATAAGGATCAATAATTCATCAATACGTGCATCCACGCCAGACATCAGTATTTTAACCACCGGTATTCCAACGGTGTTAATGGTAATAACTACGCCTGTTATTTATAAAAACTCAAAGTTGTCGTTTTCTTCATCCGACATTTATTCTGTTGTGGGGCCCACAAATGACTGCTCCGTCGTATGAATATTCCCCTACAACAAGAATATTCCACGACCAAACGAATATTCCCCAATAACAATGATTATTTTATAACCACTTGCACATATTGCAAAATTTGCACATTTCACCCATAACCAGAGAATTATATCAAATTAATACCTTATTATTCACAAATATAATTAGAGGAAATTCAATTTTATTTATAATAAGTTGGGGTCTTACATGTATACCTATTTTGGGAGCGTCACAGCTATTGTGAATTATGCAGTTGGTTATGGAAAGAGAATATATTTTTCTGTAAATGAGAAAATAAGAATACAAGTCAAGTGTGCCAAGAACTGTCCATAGGGAATTATGGGCTAGTTATGTTCCAAGGGAAATTAAAGGTGTTTTAAATTAAATCATACAATGAGAACCATTATTGTATGAGGAAATCAAAGATTAGGATTGTTAGGTCTATATGGTTGGTTGACAAGTTTGGGTACCATTAGGTCTATAGAGGTGTTGGCTAGGATTATAGGTGTTTTAAGTTATATTATTATGGAGAGACAAAGTTGTTGGAACAAATTAAATACCTTTGAAGAAATTAACGAATTAACAGGTCTTTTGGGCCTTTGCATTTAGAGTTTTTGCAATTGAGATTAATGTTAATACCTTTCGCTATAAAAAATATTCTTCACAAAATCAATTATCAATCTTGCTAATTGTTGCAAAATTTAGCGCTAAGATTTTCATTCGTCTCGCATACATTATAGGTAAAGAAGAAACCTAGCCAACACCTCTTTGATTGAAATATTTTTGCATGCACCTCTTTGATTGAAACATATGTGCATGCACCTCTCTGATTGAAACATCCGTATATAAATATTAGCTCAAGGCACTGGCGGATCTGTTTTTTAGGCGGTAAATCAATCAATTTAATCGAATTTTAAGGAATCAATTTTTTATTTATTTTTAATTTTATCAGGTGTTTAGTGAAAATAAAAAATTAAGATTAAAAGACAATTAAATGTCTTAAATTTCTACTAACACCAACATTCCACTCTTTAATATTGTTTAGTAACTTATAGTGAACATGATATTTTTACAACTATTGAAATGAGGCTATCATTGCAATAGTTTCAAGTAATGAAGTCTCGAAAAATGTTGTGACAACCCCAAAACAGGTCCATTCCATCCAACCTATTCTAAGTCGCCAAATACATGGTACAGAAAACAACTACAATTTTATTGGAACAATTGTCGTGCAAAATACAACAACACATATGCTGTGAGTTTGGATACAAATATATACCAACTGTGACTCTCATCCCAACCTTGGATAGCACGTCACAATGACACCTTACATAAAGGTATAGTCAAAAACTGTTTTAGAAATTATAATCTTTGGGAAATGCTCAAGGAAACCTTCGTACATGGGAGGCCATGCTTCTAGGTTATGATAGATATCATATGGCCACATAATTATCAATGGTTGACCCAATAGACCCCAAAGAAAAATGAGAAGATTACTATCATATTCTTTCCAATGGTGAGTCTTCTCTTAACATATCATTATCTCCATTGTCTTTAATTGAGAATTATACTTCAAACAAACACCAAGATTATATAGGTAGTGCTCGTAAATATACTCAGCAAGTGGATGAGCACAACCCTGTCTTATGATGACACGAGGTTGTATGTCATTAGACATCTTGTATGATAGTGGCAAAACACCCTTCCAACGTTGGGTTCACCTCACCCTAGTTGATTCACCAAATATAACTACTAAATGATGACCACTGCTCTATTCCTCGTTACTCCCTTTCAACCCAAAACTACACTCTTATTACCTAAAAGGAATTATGAAGAAAAAAAGGGTGAGCACAACTAGCTTCAAGAAAGAATATATCATGACAAAAGATAATTAAATTATCAATAGCTTTCATCAATAATAAATCAGAGATTTAGAACATATGGTAGATGATAAAAATTTCAACCATAGTTGCAGCGGAACGAGCAATCCATTAGAAGAGTCAAATAGACCATAAAGTCTACTATCTTCTCCACATTAAAAGTTCACCAACAGTATTTTATCCCTATAACATCACTCAATAGTTCATTTTCACAATTATATGAATAACTCATAATCATAATTGTAGTTCTAAATTCTTCTTCTTATCCAGGACTAAGATAATTTTCATCACCTATCTTTACCTGAAACATCAAAGATCATGGTTACACCAAATCATATTTCCTGTTCATAATCATACTAATAACTTAATCATTTGCTGACTACTACCAAAGATATTCACAACAGATTCATCTTTGCACCATCGCCAAAGATATTCAACAACACGTCATCTTCAGCACTACTTGCCAAAGATATTAATCAACAATTCATCTTTGCACTACAGGCCAAATATATTCATCAACAGTTCATATTTGCACTACAGGCCAAATATATTCATCAACAGTTCATATTTGCACTACAGGCCAAATATATTATTATCTCAAAAAAATATATAATCATTTCAGAATTTATATAAACAATAATTATAACCATGTTGATCAATTCACCTTTGCACTTAAGCTAAAGATATTCAATTATAAATCAAATGGTCATGATCATACCAGTCAACAATTCAACTTTGCACTACTAGCCAAAGAGAATCCATAGTCATGATCATACCAAAAATCTTCCCATCTTTACACTCAAGTCAAAGAGAAATATCATCATTAAGGTTATAAAAATGTTATATATGATAATAAAAATAATATGATCAACATATAGTTTTAATCTCAAGAGTAATATTCATAAATTAACTATAATTTGGTTAGAAAAAAAAAACCAATTTTGTCATGAATAGTAACTCATGAATAGTAAACCCGACACAAAAAGGTAGAAATTACATAATAAAATTCATACCAATATTTTGGTATAATGATATTGAAAGAATAAAATTTCTTTAACTTATAAACAATTTATTTTAATTGTTTACACTTTACTAAATAATGCATTTAATCATTCTAAAATGCCAAACTCATAATATTTCATCACCAATAACCAAAACCCTCATAAAAAATCTTCATATACCTCATATAGGATTCTCAAGCCATAAAATCCTATTTTCCAATTTTCTTACTTCATATAACATATTTAATTCATTTACTCATAACTAGTCCATTTTCATGAAAAATACAAAATCAGTCCCAAAAATATTTCTTTTTTGGGATTTAGCAGAATATAGTCTCATATTGAACATATATTTTTCCCGGAATTTTTAAAATTCATTTACTATTTTTCATATGGCCAAAACCGTCGAATATTTAGACATTTATCACAAATTAAAATTTTATCCAAAAATTCCGAAATTCACAGAGTATACTGATATTATATAGATATACTTCCAATAAAAATTTCATCAATTTTGGAGTTAACCACAAGGAGTTATAAGCGGTTACTTTTAAAATAGTCTTTTCCCGTAAAATTCATAACTCTTAATCTATACATCCAAAAATTACCATTTTTGGACACAGTCAATAAAAACTCATCAAATTATCATTTCAAATATTTCCAAAATTTTTGAAGGTCAGAAAAATTACGAAACTGAAAAACATAACAACCCTTAAAATCCCTTACCTCGAAAGAGCAGTACTTCTGACTAGAATATCGGATGAAAAGTTGAAGGAAACTTCCACTGAATAGCAACTTTTAAAGTATCTAAATACTCATAAAAATACGCTCGACAATATTGAGAGAGAAAACTTATGTTTATGTTGTGATTTTCAATTCTAAACTAAGCGTCTATTTATAGGAAAATGCTAGAACGCCATAGGAGACTAAAATAATAAAATAATATTATTTTAACAAACTCTTCTATGCATGCCTTAAGAAAGCCATCAGTATGCCATTCTTGAAGAAAATAATCAGCAGCCCATGTGTATTCCACCAACCAAAAAGTGGGTCCCACCCATAATTTAAAAAAAATCATTTTATTTTTTGAAATTTCAATAATTCATAGAAAATAGCCCGGTTATCAGAAAAATATGAATTTTATATCTATTCTGCCTAAAATCAAATTCTCTACAACTTTGCAGAAGAAAATTTTTCCAAATTCCAGACCGAAAATATCCGAAATCCACAAATGGATGATTTTTAATACCCCAACACCGACAAAATACTGATAAAACACCTCAGCATTAATTCCTTCATTTTTATCCTCATAAAAATAAATATATCCATCATTTATATCCACATAAAATAAATATTTTCTTATCATATAAATCAATAATTAATTATTCACAAATAATATTACAGAATCACAATAATGACAACCAGGCAGTTCCCAAGAAAGAGAGGGCTTTCCGATAAGGATTTCTCTCATCGACGCGCAATTAGGTGACCAAACCTCTCCTTGATGAACTTTCTAGACATTGCCAATAATGCTATCTAATAATATTATTCAAATAATATGAATTATTGATCCGATAATGAGATATCATGTGCGTTGACAATTATGAAACAACAATAATATAAAATATTATTAGCAACAATTATTGAATCAATAAAATAAAATATTGAAGCAAGAATTATCGTAACAATTATTGAGTAGTGCCTTCACGTAAGAATCAATAATTCAAAAATACCGCAATACCTGGTAAAGCATCTCAGTGTAATAACGCCAGACATCGTATTTTAACCACTTTGGGTATTCCAAAAGTGTTAACAGATAAAACTCAAATTTGTCATTTTCTTCATCCGAAAGTTATTACATTATGGGCCCTAAATGGTCATACTATTGCATTTAATATTCCCGACGTAAAGAATATTCCACGACTAAACAAATATTCCCCACAACAATGAATATTTTATAACCATCATGTATTTTGAAAAAAAATTCATATATCAATTTTAACTTTAACTTTTATCAATTTAACCATTTACTGAATAGTAATTATAAGAAAAGTTGAATACTTTTATTTCATAAAATTCGGGGTCTTACAATCACCCCTACTTATGAAACTTCGTCCCCGAAATTTACGTATCTGGTATTTCGAAAAGTTAAGAATACCTTGCTTTCATTCCAGATTCTATCTCCCCGGTCACCATGATTTCTCCATTGCTCATCTCCTATATTTCAGATATCATTCTAGAATACAGCTTTAAAACAAGGGTTAATTGAACAAATTAACATATCACATAATATCCCGATATTATGACTGACCAACAAATAAGCTTAGGTAGGACACACTAGCGAAGGATTTACTCATCTCTCCCCTTATAATTCTATTCCCCGATCTCCGCCAGAGATCATATCCCTAAGCTCTGATACCAAATGTGACAACCCCAAAATAGTCCATTCCATCCAACCCATTCTGAGTCGCCAAATACATGGTACAGAAAACAACTACAATTTTATTACAACAATTGTCGTGCAAAATACAACAACATAAATCTTTGTGAGTTTTGATATAAATATATACCAACCGTGACTCATGTCCCAACCTCGATAAAGACGTCACAATGACATCTTACATAAAGGTACACTCAAAAGCTGCTTTTAGAAATTAGAATCTTTGGAAAGTGCTCAAACAAACCTTCGTGACATTGGAGGCTACGTGCGTGCAGGTTATGATAGATATCATATGCCCATGTAATTATCCTTGGTTGATCCAATAGACCCCAAAAAAAATGAGAAGATTACTATCATCTTCTTTCCAATGGTGAGTCTTTTTTCGACATATAATTATCTCAGACTGCTCTAATTGAGAATTATACTCCAAACAAACACCAAGATTATATAGGTAGTGCTCGTAGATATACTCGATGAAGTGGATACGCATAACCCTGTCTTATGATGACACAAGGTTGTATGTCTTTAGACATCTTGTATGATAGTGGCAAAACACCCTTCCAACATTGGGTTCGCCCTCACCCTATTTGATTCACCAAATATAACTACTAAATGATGACTACCATTCTATTCCCCATTACCCCGCTTTCAATTTACCTACACTCTTATTACACGAAAGGAATTGTGATGCAAAAGGGTGTGAAAGCACAACTAGCTTCAATAAAGAATATCATGACTAAAGATAATTAAATTATCAATAGCCTTCATCAATAATAAATCAGAGATTTAGAACATATGATAGATGATAAAAAATTTCAACCATAGTTGCAGCGGATCGAGCAATCCATTAGAAGAGTCAAATAGACCATAAAGTCTATTATCTTCTCCATGTTAAAAGTCCACCAATAATGTTTTATCCTTGTAACATCAATCAACAGTTCCTGTCCACAATCATGTGAATAACTCATAATCATAATTGTAGTTCTAAATTCCTCTTCTCATCCAGGACGGAGATAATTTTCATCACCTATCCTTACCTGAAACATCAAAGATCATGGTTACACCAATCACATTTCCTGTTCATAATCATACTAATAACTTCATCTTTGCACTACAGCCAAATATATTCGTCAACAGTTCATCTTTGCACTACTGGCCAAAGATATTCAACAACATGTCATCTTTGCACTACAGGCCAAATATATTTATCAACAGTTCATATTTGCACTACAGGCCAAATATATTATTATATCAAAGAAATATGTAAGACCCCAACTTATTATAAATAAAATCAAATTTTCTCTAATTATTATTGTGAATAATAAGGTATTAATTTGATATAATTCTCTGGTTATGGGTGAAATGTGCAAATTTTGCAAAATATGCAAGTGGTTATAAAATAATCATTGTTGTCGGGGAATATTCATTTGGTCGTGGAATATTCTTTTTGTCGGGGAATATTCGTACGACGGCGCATTCATTTATGGGCCCCATAACAGAATAATTGTCGGATGAAGAAAACGACAAGTTTGAGTTTTTATAAATAACTTGCAGTAGTTATTCTTAGTGCTAACACTGTTGGAATACCCGGTGGTTAAAATACAGTAATACGCGTGGATGCACGGTATTGATGAATTATTGATCCTTACGTAAGAAGGCACTACTCAATAATTATTACAGTAGTTACTATTTAATATTTTATTTTATTGATTCAATAATTGTTGCGTTGATATTTTATATTATTGTTGTTTCAATAATTGTCATTGCACAGAGATTTCCATTATCAGATCAATAATTCATATTATTTGAATAATATTATTAGATAGCATTATTGACAATGTCTAGAAAGTTACATCAAGGAGAGGTTTGGTCACCTAATCATGCTTGAAGAAGGAGAAATTCTTATTGGAAAGCCCTCTCTCACGGAACTGGTTGTCATAAATGTGATTCTGTAATATTATTTGTGAATAATTAATTATTGATTCATATGATAAGGAAATATTTATTTTATGTGGATATAAATATTGGAAATATTTATTGTGGTTAAAAAATGAAATAGTTAATGTTGAGGTGTTTTATTAGTATTTTTGTCGGAATGAAGGTATTAAAAAATTAAACCAATGTTTTTGAGATATATTGCATGAGTTATAATATTTAATCCGACCGTTGGATCGTTGTAATTTTTGGATATGTTATACATATATAAGTTGAGTATATGTCCACAAATTTTGAACCATTAAAAATGAACGTATGATTTGTTATGAATTTTAAGAGGTGGTGGTTCGAGAAATTGTTGAAGTATCCGAATTTAGTATTTTGGTAGAAAATTCTAGAATTGAGTGGGCCCCACTTGTGGTTGGTGAAGAAATGTGTGCTGAATTTTATTTCAAATGTGGTGGGTGGGAATAGTAGCAGTAAAGCCATCAGTTGCAGTCAAGTCTCGCTAACATTTTCCTATAAATAGAGGGCTAAGTTAGAATTGAAAAAAATCACACCGTAAACATAAGCTTTCTCTCTTTCTCTCTAAATTATTGAGTGTATTTTGTGAGTATTTAGATACTTTGTGAGTTTCTATTCATCGATTGCAAGTTTCCTTTAGCCTTATCCGATATTTAGATTAAATCGCGATATTTTGAGGTAAGGGATGTTATATTCTTCTTAAAATGATATTTTATTCAATATCATTATCTTAGAAATGTTGGTATGAACTTTTATCAAATTTGGAACTTTTTGTGTCTGGGGTTACTATTCACGATACGACGCAAGACTATTCACAAATACGACACTATTCATCGAAAAATGAAATTTTCTTCTTTTTGTTCAAGATGTCTATTATGGTTACTATCTTTGATTGTATCCATGTTTTGATCTTTATTCTTGAATTTTGCTTCAAAATTGGTTATTATGGAGTATTATTGATCTTGGATAAACTGTTATACGAATCCTTACTATTTGTCCTTCTGTCTCACTAGATTCGTTTTTTTTAAAATATTTTCATCATCCTCAGTCCTAAATGTTGATATTACTGAATATCTTTGGCCCGTAGTGCGAAGATGAACAGGTGTTAAAATGAATATGACCAACTAGTGATACAAATGAATATCTTTGGCCTGTAGTGCAAAGATGAATATTGATTAAAGATGTATATTGATTGTTGTTACAGGGATAAAATTGATGATGGACTTTTAAATCTTAGAAGATAGTAGAACTCATTCTCTACTTGACTCTTCTAATGGATTGTTGTTTCCGCTGCAGTTGTTGATCTAAAACTTGTTGGCTATTATATTTTATCGATTTTTCCTGTTGAAGACTAACGATAACTTGTTTTATATTATCTTAGTCATAATATTCTTTCTTGGGCTAGTTGAGCTCACCCTTTTCCTTTTGTTCCATTTTTCTCGGGAGGTGAGAACATAGCATGAACTAAGTCGAGTGCGGAGTGATGGTTCTAGAAAGATGTTTTAGCAGGTCCTCACTATTTCGTAAAATAGTATTTGAATAATTGTAATGAGGACTTATTTGAGTGTGGATATTGCCAGAAAGACAATATTTGTATTTAAACTCACATTATGTGTTGTCGTATTTTGCATGACAATTGTATTATTGAAGTTGTAATTTACTTTCTGTACCATGTATTTGGCGACTCAGAATGGGTGTTGTATACCTATTTTGGGGGCATTACATAAGCGTCTATTTATAGGAAAATGCTAGAACGCCATAGGAGACTAAAATAATAAAATAATATTATTTTAACAAACTCTTCTATGCATGCCTTAAGAAAGCCATCAGCATGCCATTCTTGAAGAAAATAATCAGCAGCCCATGTGTATTCCACCAACCAAAAAGTGGGTCCCACCCATAATTTAATAAAAATTATTTTATTTTTCAAAACTTCAACAATTCATAGAAAATAGCCCGGTTATCAGAAAAATATGAATTTTATGTCTATCCTGCCTGAAATCGAATTCTCTACAACTTTGGAGAAGAAAGTATTTTCAAATTCCAGACCAAAAATATCCAAAATCCACAAATGGATGATTTTTAATACCTCAACACTGACAAAATACTGATAAAACACCTCAGCATTAATTCCTTCATTTTTATCCACATAAAAATAAATATATCCATCATTTATATCCACATAAAATAAATATTTCCTTATCATATAAATCGATAATTAATTATTCACAAATAATATTACAGAATCACAATAATGACAACCATGCAGTTCCCAGAAAAGAGGGGTCTTTCCGATAAGGATTTTTCCTTACTGGCGCGTAATTAGGTGACCAAACCTCTCCTTGACTGAACTTTCTAGACATTGCCAATAATGCTATCTAATAATATTATTCAAATAATATGAATTATTGATCCGATAATGAGAATCTTTTATGCGATCACAATTATTGAAACAACAATAATATAAAATATCAACGCAGTAATTATTGAATCAATAAAATAAAATATTGAACAATAATTACTGTAACAATTATTGAGTAGTGCCTTCTTACGTAAGAATCAATAATTCAAAAATACTGTGCAATACCGTGTGCTACTATGCAATAACGCGTATTACTGTATTTTAACCACCGGGTATTCCAACAGTGTTAACGATAAAAAACTCAAACTTGTCGTTTTCTTCATCCGATAGTTATTCTGTTATGGGGCCCACAATGTGCTGCTTGGCTCGCATGCGGATATTCACGACAAAAAAGAATATTCCACGACACCAAACTAATATTCCCAAACAACAATGAATATTTTATAGCCACTTACTGCGTATTTTTAAAATTTGCATATTTCACCCATAACTTTAAAATTTTATCAATTTAACCATTTATTGAATAATAATTATAAGAAAAATTGAATACTTTTATTTCATAAAATTCGGAGTATTACAAATGTTATTATAATAATATTTTTACAATATTATTTAGTTTTGTAATTTATTTTAGAAGACACGGTGAGGGATATTCTCACGTTCTTGCGCGAGGTGTTTCTTATAATAACTATGTTTTAAAAAATTATAAAATATCACTTTATACATAGGAGGAAGTATATTCAATTACATCGGTTTTATATGATAGCTCACACAATTATTTGCAATGTCCCTCACATCTTGTTTGCCTTTATTATATTGTATTTTATTTCTTTATACATTTTAATTTGAAAAAAATTGACCCCACTGAACTAAAGGGTTAGATCCGCCCCTGGCTCAAGGTGGAGAGGAGAAACCTAAATTGGTCTATGTTTCTAACTCCTTTTTCAGACCAAGTACACAACTCCTAATTAAATTGTGGACCTGATGCGTTTCTAAAAAGAGAGTTTGATTTTAACTTAAAAAAAATAACTAATATTGTAAACTCTTTAAAAAGTAATATTGTAAATAAAATTATTATTTCAAAAACTTAAATTTAAATTTAAATTTAAATTTTAGGATGTCATAAATTAGTTAATAACAAAACTGAAATATAACTCTTTTATAGAATAGAAAAGTAATAATTTAACATATTTTTTATCTATTCCACAAAAAGTCTTAATTATTATAATTTTTATTGTCAATTTATAATATTTTAAAGTTTAAATTATTTTAACTTAATATTTTAATTAATAAAACATTTAATAATATAAATTATTTAAAAGTATTATTAAGAATAAAATTATATTTAAAAAATTTAATTAAATTACAATTTGAGTTGTAGGATACCATAAATTAACTAAGAAATAAACTCAAACTTAACTCTTTTTGCAGAATAGATGAGTAATTTTTTGTATTTTTGTTCCATTTCACAGAAGAACCTTATCTTTTTTATACGGTCAATATATGAAATTTTAAAGTTTAAATTATTGTAAATTTATTTAATTTGATTAAAGAAATGGTCGATATTGTAAGTTACTTAAAAACTATTATTAAAAATAAATTTGTTACTTGAAAAAATTAAATGTATTTATATTACAATTTATATTCACCACAATTAATTCTAAAAGAATTATTTATAATAAAACAATGACCAATTTTATCTCTTGCAAAAAACATCTGAACAATAATATATAATGAGTAATAATTATTTCATTAAAAGTTTTTTCCCTCGCAAATTTTCATCGTAAATTGACGCTAAATATCTTTATAGCACCTCAATTTTGCGAATGAAAAAATTTAAATTGTGAAGGATGTTTCTTTTGCTAATAATTATATTGTTACCACATTTATTTTCTTTCACAGTTCATTCGCTAGAAAACTACTCATATGAAGGAAGGAATGAATTCCTTTACAAAATTTTCTTCACTACATCCATAAATTCTTGTACTGTTTGAGGTGTTCTAACTTGCTTTAGATCGACACAAAATAACTTAGCAACAGAACAAAGTGTTCAAAATCGTAGAGCCTTTTTGAAATGACAACAGTTTGACTTTTTGATTGTTCATATGGTACTATTTGTTTGAATTTGATTTCCTTTTATAGACATTCCTCGAAATCCTCTCGTTGCTCAATTAATACTTACACTTGTAGACTCTGATTGTAGATCTCCGATGTGTCAACTTTCGGTTATGACATGTCGCTTTCATCATACTGACTACTAAAGAGACAAGCACGTTGGTGCTATCTTTTCACCAATATAACTGTTATATTCATTTCCAAATGTCATTCTCCTTAACCTTAAGGGTTTTTGTCAAACTATCTTAAGGTCTTCTCTCTACGATTATCGGCATTGTCAGTCTATGTCAGAGCTGATGAATTCTACGATTTTTCCTAATTGTAGAGTTGAGTGTCCAATCGTAGAGTATGGCTATGTAGACTCTACGTTTTACAATTAACTTCATTACACTTTACGATGCTTCTTTTTAGTCTTGGAAGACTATGTTTTCATTACACTTTACATATCATCATTAAATCTAAAAACATACATTGTATTAATAAAAAACATTCTTTTCACACTGTATATTAATTAATAAATTTAATTAACTAAATATTACTTCCATTAATCATTTTTTGCTTCTATATTCTTTGTACTCAAAATGGCGTTCACACTAGTTAAGAAAGATTTAGGCTGTATCCGTCTCAAAGATCTTTGACATGAAACAACCGCCTATACCTATCTACAGGCTATAAGTCAAGTCAAAGTGACTCCCTTCACAACCGCTCTTTGATTAAGTGGGCCCCACTATAAATTGACAAGTATATAAATGTAGTACTAGTCACATTTATGCTCAATTTTATGAGATGGCCATAGTCAATTTCTCATTTCTAGTATGTGTTAAATATATAATCTATGTGACATAAGGAAAGTTGACGTAAAATAAAATTATAAAATGGATAAATTCACAACAATTTTTAATATTTTTACACAAGTCTTACCTTTTTAACCATATTTGATTAAAACGTGGGTCCTACGTATAAAAATATCAAAAATTATTATAGATTTATCGATTTCTTATGGGAGTTGATATTTTCACAACTGTTACTGATATTTTCACACGTAAGGCTCACTTTTTTAACCATGATTTAGTTAAAAAGTGAGCTATATGTGTGAAAATATCAAAAACTGTGAAAATATCAAAAATTGTTGTAAATTTATTTCTAATATTTTTACATGTAAGACTCACTTTTTTAACCATGGTTTGGTTAAAAAGTAAATTTTATGTGTGAAAATATCAAAAACTGTTGTGAATTTATCCATTCTCAAAATCTAATTAACATAGCTCAAGAGTCAAGATTAAAGTGGACTCAAATGCAAAATATAGTACTCCCTCCGTTCCTTAATATATGTCGTTTTAGACATGTGCACAAGAATTAAGAAAATTATTGAAAAACATTAACTATATTATCACTTGTCTATAATACCTTTCACCTCACTTATCTCATAAATATGGATCAAAAAATTAGGTAGAGTAATAAGGGGTAATTAGGGAAAAATAGTAATCAATTCTTCTAAATAATCACAAATGATAAATAATTAAGAATAAAAAAAAATTTAAAACGACCTACATATAAGAATGGAGGGAGTAATTTTTTGTTTCCTCATTAAAAGAGGTTAACTCGAATAAAAGTTTAAGTTTATCATTTAAGTCTCTGTTAGCAAAAATTACACAAGTAACAAAATATTTTAACTTCCATGTAACAACTAACAAGTAAAAAAAGATCCTTGTTGCAAATTTTATGAATGACTGTTCTGGATGAAATACTTTTTTTGTTTTACGAAAAATAAATAAATTATCGAATTTTTTTCCTGATCATTTTGCGATATTCTAAAATTTAAAAATAATTCCAATTTATTTAATTTTGGTCAGTACAATAGTTAATATCTGTAAACTCCTTAAAATTTATTATTATGTAAAAATATTTGTTATTTTAGAAGTTAAGTTTTGTAAATTAGTTAAAATTAAAGACAAATATGAAAGCCTTTTTATGGGATGAAAAAGTAAAAAAGTTATTACTGATATCTACTTAGCAAAAAATAAAAATAAAATTGAAACCAAATTAAGATCCCAACAAAATAGTTAATAAAGAATTGAGGAGGAAAAAAACTTGGTTTTTTAACAAACAAATCTAAGGAGACATAGAAAAAAGGTTTATTATTTGTAATTTATAAATTAGTTATTATGAAATTATATTCATAATAAATTGATTAATTGATCAATACAATATTGACACTAAAAAAAAATTAATTACTTTTCGACTTATGTATTGACACCGATCAAAATTAATTTCCTGTTGATAAGTGATAACTCCCGTAATTTACCATGCCATATTTTCATTTCTATTATTTTTTTACCGCGGGGAAATGATTCCCGATTATGTCGTCGTTAAGATTCTGGAAAGGACACCTCATAACCTGACGGCAGCAAATCCAAGTCAAAGAAGAGTCCTTTTTACAACCAACAAATATAATAAATAAATAAATAGAGTCGAGTAAATAGTGGAGTAATAAATAATATGATTGGCTTTTTTTCTCTTCTCTTTCAACTCTCTGTTTTCTCTCTCCTATTATTCCCTCACTCTGTTTTCTTCTGCTTTTTTCTTCGCAATCTTTACTCCTCATCCGTCTGCGTAGTATATACGAATATATATACATACACTGCACCCATATATATATATATATATATATATATAAAACCACGTGTGTGTGTATATAGGAGATTACAGATAAAGATAGGAAGAGTGTATTACAAAAATTTAGAGGTGGGTTTTTGGTAGTAAAAATCATGGTTGTTAGAAACCCAAATTCTGGAAATGGGATTTTCTTTAGGAATGATAATGATGGCGAGACTGTAGAACAATCCCAAAATCGCCATTTTTATCAAGAAAACAATGTGATTTCTGGGCTTCAGAGCTCTGTACAAGGTTCTAACAAGAGAGTCAGGCTTTCTACTGAGATTAATCTTCAGGTTCTTGACATTTTTTTGTTTTTTTTGTTTGATTGTTTACTGAATTTTGTATCATTAGTGTATATAAATATATATATGATATATGTATATAAATATATACATATACGCATTTTTGTGCATATATATACAGGTTCTTGGTTTTTCTTCTTCTTTTTAGATGTGTATAAATGTCTACAAGTGTGTGTATGTATATGTATATATCTTTTGTGCATGTTTACAGTTGGAATTTGATTTGAATGATTATTTGATAAATTTTGGTTCTTGGGTTTTGCATGTAATTAAATAATTGAAGTGGGGTTTTATCATTTCTTGAAAAGAATAGATTTTTATGTTTAATTTTGGGTTTTTCTTAAAAAAAAAATTTCAAGGATTGATTCACTGTTTCATTGGGTAAAATATGCACAAGGCTTTTAAAGTTTCTATTTTTAATTATTTTTTTAAAAGCCCCCTTTTTTGTTAAATAGCTTTATTTGTGATTCTATGTAGAGTTTATCCTTCTGTTTTCAGTAAATTCTTTGTGAATTAATTTCTTGTTTTTATAGCTCATGAGAAAACCTGTGATTTTAATTTTTTAATTTTTTTAATTTTTGCAGGAAGAAAATGTTGGCAGTTCTCAAGAAAGCAGTCCTCTTGGTTTGAAGCTGACCAAAACACCATCCTTAATAAACTTGCTGGAAAAGGAGTTATCCCAAACAAGGAAATCTGCAGTTTCTCTGGCAAAAGTGGATTCCGAAAAGTTGAAGGCTTCAAATTTCCCTGCTACATTACTCAAAATTGGCAATTGGGAGGTTAATATTTTTATTTATTTAACTACAATTTATGAAAGTACTTAGAGATAAAGGCTCTAATCTAGTTATAAAAAATATGTGCAGAGTTTATCTAGGAATGAAGGTGGTCTGATTGCTAAATGTTACTATGCCAAAAAGAAAATTGTGTGGGAAATTCTGGATGGATCATTGAAGAGTAAGATTGAGCTACACTGGTCTGCTATCGTTGGGATTAAGGCTGTTCTTCGTGATAATGAATCCGGAATCTTGGAAATCGAGGTTGATAATTTTTATTTTTGCTTGAGTTTAAATAATTTAATCCTCTGTCAGTTTTTACTAATTTGTTAAAATTATGTAGGAGTTTATTTTTAGTTTTTGATAGGATTTTAATGTGAGTCCTCCTGCACAATATTTGGCAGTTGGACCATCCACCTGTATTTTTCCGGGAGACAAATCCCCAGCCACGAAAGCATACTGCCTGGGTACAAGCAGAAGATTTTACTGGAGGTCAAGCTCCCATTTACAGGTCTATAAATGTCTTCCACATCTTTTCCTTCGTTTTTTCGATGATTTATATGGAATTAGTACTCAAAATGTCGTAATCTTACTTGCCACTGTTGTTAAACCCTAGTTAACTGTCGATTTCTTTCCAAGAATTCGTTAACTGAAGAAGTTGAACACGACAAAATTGTCGTTTCCTCATTTATTATTTGAAGTACAAATGATTTTTTGTCGAGTTCCATTAAATATGATTGCCTTTTTTGCGATGAATTAGTACAATCCAAGTTATTTTTGACTTAGTCGCGATTATATTACCAGCGCAAATTTGTATTTATTTGCGTAAGAATTCTTGTATATGCCCTATTGATTAGCATCATGCATGAAAATGATTATCACCTACAAAGAAAACTTGTCATCAGTCCTCTTCCCATGTCTTGTACATTCAACATTTTTAAGTTGGTTTGACTGAATTTATATTATTGGTATATTTTGTCACATCCCTTGGCTCAAATATAATTCTTGTAATGTAGATTTATAGGTATTTACTAGGTAAAATTCATTAACCAAACTCTGTTCTTACTGCTTGTTTTAACTTGTGTATTCTTGAAATGATACTTATTTTCCAGGAGGCACTATGTTGTCTTTCCTCCAGGAGTTCTGGACAGGCACTATGAGAAGCTTCTCCAATGCGATAAACGTTTGTCTGATTTGAGCAAAAAGCCTTTCCCAACACAGAATAGTCCATTTTTCTACGCAAGCATTTCGAGCTTTCCAGCATACTCTCCAGATTTCAATGGAAATGGCACTGTTTTTGCCGCTGAAATTCCATATCATGTCCCAAAATTTCCTGCACTTGTTGTTACTCCTCACATTGTGCACAACTACAAGGCAACAACAAGTCCACCTTTTGTTATTGTGGATTCAACCTCACCAATGTCAGGTAACAAATAAATTGGCTGTTTTTGGAACTCGGAAATCTCGAGGGAAAAGGAAATGAAATCTATAAATTTATTGAATCTTTTTCTAGTCCTGCATTACGACTATATGTAAACATTGTTCTTGATATTAGTATTGATACTTGAAACATGATGAGAGGTTAGTGCATAGGGTTATATATAATGTTTTGATTTTGATTTATTTTACCTTTAATGTGATTCGATAGTTATGGAATTTCCACATTTGGATGGCACAGCTCCAAACTGCGCGATTGAGAACCAAATGACCATGCTTTGGAGTACTCAAGGAGTGAACAACAATCAGGGACAATCGTCGATGCCTATGACAGCACAAGGCAATCAAGGTTTTCCATACCAAGATTTTCCTCCGATGAATTCTGTGGAAAATTCAGGAACAGTTGCTCCAATCAATGAAATTCCATTCAGCGAAATTGAAAAGCATCTGCTTGATGATTCAGAAGTTGGATGCCTCGATGACAATGAACTCTTGGAGAGTATTAAGTCCATGCATTCCTTTCTTGAACAAGAAGCACTCAACAACGACAACAACAATGTTATCGCGAATGCATTGGTGAGTGAAAATGAAAATGAAAATTTTGGTACTAATCATTTTCTTGCTAATACTAACGACTACTCTGGAGTGAATGATGCATTAGTTTTTCTGCCACCGCAAGATTATAATGTGAATAATATGATGATGAATCCACCAACAAACCAACCGTTGTCCCCATATGCGTTCTCAGAGCCAACAGTGGATGATTTTGCAGCATTAGGTTCGTCCCTAAACATCCGCCTCTGGGGATGAAATGGTAGTGAAGTTGTTCCTCATTTGTAGACAGGGAAATACAAATAATTGCTTATATAGAGTTTCCCTTTTGAGGAAATATAACATAACTCTATAAAGTTTTAGATACTCACAGTTGTTTTTGTTCTTTAGAAGACTCAAACTTGTAAATATTTGGTTAAATGGATGTTTTAACATCTGTCTGTTCTGTAAGCTTTAGACTATGGAAATGAACTCTAAGTAGAATTTTAGGTTTTTAAGTTGTTTATGTTTTTTCTGGAAAACTTAAGCTTGTAAATATTGAAAAAGTGGATGTTTTGTAACATTTACATGTTCTTTAAGCTTTAGACTACTAGTCAGATTTACTTATCTGTTTTGTGCATAAATACATATGAACTTGTATTTTTCTCTTTTTCTTGACTTAAATATGTGTAGATACCATCAATTAAATTGCCATTCACTTCCTGCAGTGCAGGCAATGATAATATCAAGTCAATGCTATGAATACTGTTCTCTGTCTCTCTTTTTGTACACCAGAATTAGCAGGATTAATTGTTTTGATTATCAGCAAATTTATGCACTAATTTACCTTTGATCATATGTAATCACCACAATGAAAATAGTTATTCATTGGGGGTACGCGAGACGAAATAGGTTATCGGGAACGGTGATTGACCGGGTACGCTGAACGAAATCGATACGAGTAACGCATGTGTTTAGTCATGCTTAATCTACACTAGTTTTTTCGTATAATCGATCAGTGGCTTTTATTAATCTCACATACTTAGATTTACAATCTATTCAGCTATTAAATTGGCATGAATCTATTTTACAATTAAGGGTAAAATTGTCAAAATAGTAAAGATTGCTTTATGTCCATCTTTATTGGTCTGTTAATATCAATTGTCTTTGTTAATTTTCTAGACGTTTGCATTAATTCTCTACTTTTAAAAGCACTTTTATTATGTTTACGAACACTCTCAAACCCTAACTATAAACTATTTTTTATAGATATGTTTTAGGGGTTTTGATAGAAATGTTTTTATAACAAATTATAATAATGTTTGTTTACTTAATTCTAGAAGTGCTTTTAAAGGTATTAATAATAATTGTAAGGTAAGTGTGTGGTATGAGATTATATTTTATTTTAAATAATTTAAAGATAATTTTGTACTTTTTACTTTTTTCAAAGTAGTGAGTCAAAAGGTTAATTTTTTTGTTGTTTCGACTAAAAGTGCTTTTGAATCCAACAAATGTTATAAAAGATTAATAATAGGAAGAACAAAGATGTTGATCAAGGGAGGAGCATTCTCATAATTCATATCTTGTAATTGTATATGTCAATCTATCCTTCACTTTACAAATATTATTATATATAGATATAATAACATCAATACTAACATAACTACTAGGATGTTACAAAACTCAAGAGTCATACATTTTAATACTCAATGGGAGTTATATGAATCTAGACATTTTATAACACTCCCCCTTAGATGTCTATCAGATATAAGAATACTCATCGAAAACTGCTTTCATTAAAAACCTTACAGGGTGAAAAACCCAATGGGATAAAACCTTGGTTAAGGAAAAAAGAGTGTAACACATTTAGCAATTCCCCTCATGAATGTATACTTAAGTTCTTCAGCTGTCGCATTCCAATATTGCGACGCAATCCTTCAAACGTTGCAGTTGGTCTGCTAGATTATCTTTGATGTATCCTCCCTTTAATTGAGCTATACATGCAGCATTGTCTTCATACAGAATGGATGGAGTCCTTTTGTAGCAATTTTCTAAGAATATGCCTCGTTAAAAACTTTACCAAATAAAAATCCAGTGGAAAAAAAATTGGTGAAGGAAAAGAGTACAATATTCTTGTATAACTTCTAGTGCCTTGGGATTGCCTCATTAAAACCTTGCAAAGAAAAACCCAGTGGGAAAAAACATTAGCGAAGGAAAAAGAGTACAATCAGCACATATCCTTTTTACTCCCCTTCATGAGAACATAAAATTTTCATTGTTCATGGTAAAAATATCATTAAGTCGAAGTATGCCAATATTGTACACCATCTTCTTCAAAATCATAGTTGGTAATGACTTAATGAATATATCAACCAAATTATCACATGATCAATATTGCCATTCTTTTGGGGCTCATGTGTATAAAATAATTTTGGTTCAATATGCTTGGTTCTATCACCATTTGGATTAAATAATCTCAAATCAATAGTCTCACGAAGATAACATAAAATATGTTTAATTTCATTACAATATCTTCGAGTTAATACATAACTATACATTGCTAGTAAGTTAACTGCAAATGTTATATCAAGTCTTGTGAAATTTACAAGATACATCAAAATATTAATTGCACTAAGATATGGTACTTCAGGACCTAATATATGGTACTTCAGGACCAAAAGTTTCTTTATTATTATTTTTTTTGTGTGGTTAAAACGGATCTTTCTTGATATCAAGTGACCAACCCATCATTGGAGAACTCAAAGGATTAACATTATCCATGTAAAGTTACTTCAGGACTTTTTCTGTGTATGTTGATTGATGAGCAAGAATTCTATAGTTCAATTTGTAGGCCAAGACAAAAATTTGGCTTACCAATATCTTTCATCTTTATTTTTGTCGACTCTTCTGGAGCAAGATCTTTCATCAATAAATAAAATAACACATCCAGATTATGATCTTTTGATAAAAATGCATGCACAAATTGGATTATTCTCAAATCCTTCTTTCAAAAGATATCCACTTAGGCGATTATACCACAATATGCATCTGGATTGCTTTAACCTATATAAAGATCTTTGTAGCTTAATAGAATATATATTTTGAGATGTAGAATTATATGCTTCAGGCATTTTATATCCTTCAGAGATTTCCATGTATATATAATTATATAATAATCCATACATATATGATGTAACAACATCCATTAATTTCTCTTTCTACCAAGATAATTAAAAATTTGAATGTAATTGTGTCCATTACAGGCTAGGAGCATATGTTTCTTCATAATTAATACCATGTCTCTGCGAAGAAACCTTGTGCTACAAGTTGCGCTTTGTACCATATAATTTTATTTTTCTTATTCCGTACAAATACCCATTTGTATCTAACAGGCATTACACCTTCAAGTGTTCGGACTACAGGTCCAAAAACTTCACGTTTACTTTGTGAATTTAGTTCTACTTGAATCGCCTCTTTTCACATTGACCAAATATTTCTACATTCATCAACAATTTGTGGTTCATATTCATGATCATTACTTCTGGTAATATAAAGAACAACTTTATATAAAAAGATGTTGTCGACAACAATTTTATTTCTATCCAATATACACGTCTCCTGTATATACATAATGTATCGAGATCTCGTTATTTTCAGGTACCTGATCCTCTTCAGGGGATAACTCATCCTCTTCAGGGAATAACTCTTCAAGAGTTTTATTTACAGGAGATTTTTATTCATAAGTTTTGGATAGGTTGATAAATTTTGTAGCCTATTTCATGGGTATAGCCTCTTTATAGGTTACAACTTATTTTTCTTGTACTTTCTTCTTCTGGGAAATTCTATCTTTAACACTGATCATTCTTTCATGTTTCAGGTGTGACTTTGATTCAATTTGTTGTTGCATTAATTGATTGTCCTACAGGGACTTCAGTCTCTGCTAGAGTATTAGCAGCTAGAATGTGAGATATCACTATTTTCTTATTATCGGTTAATAATTCTGGTAATTGATTTGCAATTCATTGCAAATGAATAATCCTTTGAACTTCTAGTTCATATTGATTTGTACAAGGATCAAGATTAAATAAGGTTGAAATATTCCAATTAATCTCCCGTCGTGCTTCAGGCAATGATCTCACGTCGTGCTTCAGGCAACGACTTTTCTCCCCCTAATTGTGCGAAGACTATTAAAATAACAATCCTCAAAATATACCTTAAAAATATCATTCTGAGTTCTTTCTTAGAAGATGAACACCAAATAACAATAATTAAATGTGATAATTTGGTAATTAATTTACTTTGATATAATCAACAGGTAAAGAATTCTTTTGGTTCTTTAAAGGATGTTCATGGGAGTTTTCAATAATTCAATGCATCATTATTGATCCTAGATGATCATGCCAAATCATACAAAATATTTGGATCTAGCTAAACACTTTTGGTGTATTGCAATATTTGTTTCAACTATTCTTAATTTAGTATAATATAACCTAGAAGAAAAATACACAATTTTTCTAATATGAGCTTCTGGCCCGATACTATTGAAGTAATATAAAGAAATTCTTCACTGCCTTCGTTATTGATTTCAATATAATAACTATTATAACGTATATCCTTAAAGCTGAGCAAATTTCTGCTTGCCTCAGAAGAATATAAAGAATCATCAATACAAAGTTTTGTGTCATTTGACAATATTATAATCGCTCTTCCAGAGACTCTAATTAAGTTTGATGAATAATTACTCTTCAAGAGTCTTCAATTATATTTGATGAATAATAGCTCTAGAGCCTTTAATTAAGTTTGATGAGCTTCTGGCCCATACAACTATATATATGCAAAACATAAATATAACTTTATTACTTAAAACATAAATAAAACATATAATAAAAATACTTATTATAATGGCATAATATAATGAAATAAAAATAATTAATTGGTATAAACATTTCTATCAACATATCATCAAGGAAATCATAGATATCAAAATTAGTTATATCCACTCCATTTGAAAAGTCAAAATAATTCATAGGATCTTCAGGATCATTCAATTTCCTTTTCTTTTATGGAGTCTTGATACAAATCTACCAAATGTTTAGGAGTACGACGGGTACATTCCGATCCTTTTTATATATTGATTGTTCTTTTCAAGTCCATTATCACAACTACAACCATAATTTCCTCTATGATTATCAAATAAGGTTCCATTCACTTCAGGGAATGTAATAGAATCGGTCGAGCAAGATTGTTGATTTTTCAGCAAAAACTTATTATTTTGTACAGCCACTAGAAGAAATGATATCACTTCTAGGAATATAATTTCCTTTATCGCTTCAAGGAATATATTATGAATTTACACTCACAATATTGCTACTACAGGAGCATATTCGAGGCATGAAATATAGTAAATATTTTTTTTTCTTTTTCCTAACATGTATTTATCAATATTTTTTTTTCATGGAGATGATAGCGAATAATTAATTTTGCATGATCCTGTAGGGATGCATGATTGTCAACTTTAATTGTATCTAAGCTCTAAGGTTCTTTGCCTTTATATGAATCTCAACATCAAGATTCCATTACAAATAATTCTTGCTCGATATAAATCAAGGGCAACAAATTCAAATTTATAAAATTTGAATATTAAATAACTAAACATATTCCCCATCAAATTAAATAATTATATATGTTTAGATTTAATTATAATGAAACAATTTATAGAAATGCAGTAAAATACGAAACTAAATTTTTCCACTAAAACTAAATAATAAACCAACACTACTAAGTATATTTGTCATTGTAACTTCATACAAAAAATATCAAAAATTATTAGAAATTTAACTATCCACATATAACTATACACATGTGACATGTGTATAAACATATGAACAAATATTTATATATCTCTCTATATATATTGCAAGGTAGAATCGTGAATCAAGTATAACATGACAGAAACAGATTTGGCAATCGAACAAAAACTAACAATCATCATATTCGATATTTATAGTTGGAAGTGAGTACAAAACAAAAATAATATTAAGTATAGAATGAAATGCAATGAGTGAAAACCCATCTATTAAACTTGCATGCATTTGAAATGAGACTTGTGGTTAAGATTCTAGAGGGAATATCAGAAGTGGAGAATCCACCTATTCCTAGATTTCTTTCTCTCAAAGGCTTTGGAGAATATAAATCTCAAACTTTCAACTCCCAAATTTATACTTCTGACACAACTTCAACATCCAAGACCGACCCACATCCATTCACATAACATGCAAACAAGCAGTACATAATACATGCATTGATTAGATTTTCTATATCCCACTTAATCAGTCATGCAAACAAGCAGTGACATAATTTTGTAAGAAAAAACCAACATCCCAATACATGCACTACATGGTACTACATGCAATAAGTTATATATATATACCGTAGCATTCTCGGTGTAAAAGTAATACCAAAACTGTGACGCCCCCAAAATTAGGTATACGTCACCCATCTTGGGTCGCCACTTACATGGTACAAAAATTCAAATACAACTTACTAATATAACTGTCGTGTACAATACGACATAAAGCGTGAGTTTGAATACAAATTTTGTCTACTAGATATTATACAAACTCAAAAGGAGTCCTCATTTATGACTATTATCACACTATTTCACAGAATAGTGAGGACTACTAATGCTATCCTCTCGACCATTACTTCGTTCCCAGACTCGTCCCAAATTTATGTTCTCATTTCAAGAAGAACGGTGAAAGAAAGGTGAGCTCAACTAGCAAGAAGAAATATTATGACTAAGATAATGCGAGAATAAATTATCATTAGCCTTCAACAAAGATGTTAAGCGATAAAATATAATAAACATCAAGTTTAACTGCTAGCGGTGAACAAGCAATCCATTAAAAGAGTCAAGAGAGAATAAAGTCTACTATCTTTTAGGTTTTAAAAGGTTTTCATCAATTTTTATCACGAGACTCGACTTAATAAATAAACCACCACATCTAATCATCCACGCACTACCACGGCCAAGGATTTTCATCAAATTATCAATGGTCATGACTATTAGAATCACCCCCGGTCATAATCATACCAAAAAACTATCCATCATTTGCATTACAAAGCCATCGAGGACTTTTGTCACATCATTTATATCAAGTCATGATTATACCGAATGATCCTCGGTCATAATCATACTAAGTTCATCTATGCACGTAAGCCAAAGATAACATAATATAACATGAGGATGATGACAATGACATAATAATTCAATAAAACAAGTTCAAGAATTATTTAATCCATGAATTATTAACGCCCAAATTATCAACACGATCTTGTTTTCAGTAGAGTAAAATTCAAGAATGATCGGAAGAATATTTCCATGAAAAGATATTGGATGAAACGCAAATATCAAGGATATTCTACTAATTTCATGGAGTATAGAAGTCAAAGTTTTAACCAATTTGGGTATAATAAAGAATGGAATAACAAAAGAAATCACCACGCATGCGCAGACTTCAGATGCAGACAAAAGTTATTCCAATGTAATAATAATAACGGAACCAGTCGGTGAAATTCACACCAAGCGGGATGTTCCAATGAGAATAATAAAGATGGAATCGGATCCGGTGTAAAACCTTGAGATAGGATATTCCAACAGAATGATAAAGAGCGGAACCAGTGTCGATTGTAAAAACACATGCATGGATGTTCCAGCAGAATAATAAAAATGGAACCGGTGAATTGTAAAAACACATGATAGGATGTTCCAAATGTAATAATAGAAGAATGTCACCAAGTATAGGTAAATCAGCAGATACAAAGTTATTCCAATGAATAATAAGCAATGGAATAACATAAAGGATTTCACCAAGTATAGGGTATGCGGTGTATACGAGGTTATGTATAGGGTATGCCACTTTTACGGAGTTATTCAATGAATAATAATGAATGGAATAATGAAGTTCTCTTCAAGAAGAAAGAATAACACCCCTTACCGTAAAAGAAATGAATATAGAAGTAATGAAGTAGCGAGAATACTCTTCTTCTTTCTATAATTTTCTCTATAGCTTCTCTCTATAATTTCTCTCTAGAGTTTCAATGAATTCGTAAGAAAATAATGAAGGAATGAGCTTCTATTTATAGGAAAATGGAATGCATAGTAACTAATCCATGAACGGTCCAGATTGATTTACTTTAATCTGACGGTCCATATTTAAAAAAAAAATCTTTTAAATAAAATATAATATATTCTATTTATATAAAAACATTTTACTATGCAAACACTATGCAATACTATGCAAAACACTATGCAAAACACTATGCAACACTATGCATAATAAAATATAATATATTCTATTTATAGAATAACTTTAATAAAGTATTCTATTTTATATAAAAGATGTTTACGCTTTTATTACGTTAATAATACGAATAAAACAAAAGCGTCATTATCATTATAATAATTCATATTATTAATCGACAATAATGGAATCAAATTGAGTGACTTCTCACATAAGCATCAATAATCAATACCTGGTGTCTGCTACTATGCAACCACACGACATTCTATTTTTTACTACTAAAGTAGTTCAACAAAGATTATCCAGTAAAACTTCCGTAGTTATTTCAATAAAATATTTTTGTCGTTTTCTCAATCCGAAATAATAATTACATTGTAGGGTCCACCAATGATTGAGTAGTTGTACGAATATTCTCGCTAAACCGAATATTCCTGAACCAATCGAATATAATATAACCACTTGATACTTTGCAAAATTTATAAATACTACCCACAACTATAATATTATCTTAAATTCACACCATAATATTAAAAATTATTTCGACAAAATTTAAATCTTTATTGATAAAATCTGGGGTCTCACAATCTCCCTCCTTATGGAATTTTGCCTCAAAATTAAGTGCGTACGCACGGTATGATAAAGAGATGAGGATACCTTGAATACCTTTATCGCTTAAAAATATTAAATTCATCTTTAAAATCTGCCAAAAGCTATTCATTAACAATTCATCTTTGCACTACAAAGCTAAAGATATACAACTCAGAAAACCAATAATCTTTGAAACTCAAACTTAATAGTATCACGACCACGAATTATCCATGCTTCTTCGCCAAGGATATTCGTGTTTTCAATTACTGACTATGATTATACCGAATAATCCGGTGGTCATAATCATACCAAGTCTATCAATGCACTACTACCAAAGATGACTTTTTACCACATCCATGAATTAATATTTCATTCTTTGAGACTCAAATTTCAATAATTAATCCACATCATCGAATTATCCCCGCACTACGTGCCAAGGATATTCATTAAGTATACACGACCACGAATTATCCATGCACTACTACCAAAGATAATTGTGTATTCATTAGTATCACGCGACCACAAATTATCCATGCACTACTACCAAAGATAAGCGTGTATTCATTAGTATCACGACCACAATTATCCATGCACTACTACCAAAGATAATCGTGTATTCATTAGTATCACGACCACAAATTATCCATGCACTACTACCAAAGATAATCGTGTATTCATTAAGTATCACGACCATTAAATTATCCACTACTACCAAAGATAATTGTGTATTCATTAAGATTACGACCACAAATTATCCATACTTTGACAAAGATAATTGTGTATTCATTAAGTATCACGACCACAAATTATCCATGACTACTACTACCAAAGATAACGCGTATTCATTAGTATCACGACCACAATTATCCATGCACTACTACCAAAGATAATCGTGTATTCATTAGTATCACGACCACAAATTATCCATGCACTACTACCAAAGATAATCGTGTATTCATTAGTATCACGACCACAAATTATCCATGCACTACTACCAAAGATAATTGTGTATTCATTAATATCACGACCACAAATTATCCATGCACTACTACCAAAGATAATCGTGTATTCATTAGTATCACGACCACAAATTATCCATGCACTACTACCAAAGATAATTGTGTATTCATTAGTATCACGACCACAAATTATCCATGCACTACTGACCAAAGATAATTGTGTTTTCAATTACGGTTATGATTATACCGAACAATCCACAGTCATAATCATACCAAGTCCATCTATGCACTACTACAGCCATATAGATGACTTTCAACATAATATAAACATGAGGATAATGATATAAAGAATCAATCAAATGAGATAAAGGATAAATATTAAACATTTATAATATAATTTATCCGAGATTCAAGAATATCCCCATGTTATCAATCACTTAATAATCTCATAATCTAATAACATTAATATTATAACAATATTTTAATCAATCACTTAAATTTATAAATAATTTTTCTCAATTGTTTACGCTTTACCATATAATGCATTTAATCATTCAAAAATGCCATACTCATAAAATATCATCACCAATTATCAAATCCCTCATCAAAAAAATATGCATATACTCTATATAGGATTCTCTAGCCATAAAATCCTATTTTCAACTTTGTTACTTCACATAACATATTTAACTCATATGTTCGTAACTCATATGTACATGTAAAACAGAAAGCTAGTGGGTACCAAAAAATTCCCATAAAATATTGATGGTCTATTAACATAACATAAAATACATGACATCTAAAAATCATAAGCAGTTCACTCACTTTACAATGAATAAGGCACCTCATTTTAATCCCAAAAAAAATGGTCCAGTAACACGATGAAAATTAACCATGTTTGTTTACATGTTTGTTGATTTTTTCAGAATAATTGAATTATTTGTGATCACATACATAGAATAATTATCAGAAAGAAAAATAGTACATGCATGCATGATGACTATGCAATACTCAAACACACATATAAAGAGAGAGTTATACCTTCTTCTACTTCAAACCAAAAATGATTATCTTCAAGATGAAGGTGATGAGCAACTTGTGCTGATAACGTGTTATAAAAGATTAATAATATGAAGAACAAAGATGATGATCAAAGGAGGAGCATTCTCATAATTCATATCTTGTAATTGTATATGTCAATCTATCATTCACTTTAAAAATGTTATTATATATAGATATAATAACATCAATACTAACATAACTACTAGGATGTTACAAAACTCAAGAGTCATACATTTTAATACTCAATGGGAGTTACATGTATCTAGACATCCATATGAATCTAGACATTTTATAACAACAAAATCTTTATTCTTTAAAAATAGTTTCAGAAGGTTATTAAATATTAGTGTTTTAAAATTCGCTAGGCAGACCTAGATGGCGAAGGGGGTGTGACGCCCCCAAATGCATGCACTCTTCACAGCGGAACTGAAAGTCACTTACACACATCATCCATCAAATCTACCAATAATTCTATTGTTTTAACTTAGTCTATCACAGACATTACATCAAATTCATCACTGGATCGCAACATGGTCTCTACCTTTTGCTTTGATACCAATCTGTGACTCACATCCATTTCTACGGATAGTGCCTCATAGTACACGTCTTCCAATACTATATCTTTCTGAGTATATATATTATACATTCACAATAATGACAACCAGATCGTTCCCAAAAAATAAGGGGTATTCCGTTAAAACGACGCTCAATTAAATAACCTCTTTTCTCGTCAGAACTTTCTAGATATTGTCAATAATGTTAACTATCTGATAATATACTATAATCATTGTTCATAGAACTTATCATACGTTATGAGTTCAGAAACTTGCCAAAATAATACGAGTTTAGGAACTCGTCATAGTAATATAAGTTCAAGAACAAACCAAGAACTTATCATACGATTATGGGTTCAAAAACTTGCCACATGCACTACTATGTAAGACTGTAAACGAGTCAAACTGAAGCGAATAGAGAGCTACTCTAATTCAACTCGAAATGATAAATTCGTACTCGAATTCAAATTATATTTGAAAAATTCTACTCAGATTCGACTCGACCCAAATATTTATTATTCGAATTCGATTCGACTCGGATTGAATTATATTCAAACTACTCGTGAGCTTCAAATTCAAGCTCGAATTCGAATCTCCACATAATAACTAGTTTTATAATAAATAAAATTATAAATTGAATTTGTTATTTTACTTAGAAATGAGAAAATATATATATTTACTATTACACTTTACAAATATAAAATTATAATTAAAATTAAAAATAAAATAAAATAATAATAATTAATTATCCTAATTTGATTTAAATTTGTATATATTATAAGAGAATGTATCGAGTATCTACTCGAATATATATCAATCGATTATGTATCGAATCACAATTAAGAATTCGAGTAGTTTGAATCTTAAACGAGTCAAGTATAACCTTGCTCAGATTCTACTCATATTTTTATTCGAACTATTTTTAATTCTCAGATTTGGATCATATTATTAACGAATTCGAGTCTCACTCATATTTTTTTGAGTCGAGCCCAAATCGAGCCTAAACCGTTTTTACTCATTTACAATCTTGCTACTATGAGTCACAAACTTACGATAATAGTATGAGTTCAAGAACTCGCATACAACCTTAATTAACATCTACTAACATTAAATGTAAAGTACACAATATATTTCCATAATGATAATCTTTTATGGGAATGGATAAACACTACAAAAAAATGGGCCTTTAGCAACGATTTTTTGGGCAACGACATATAAAGTCGTTGCTAAAAGTATATGTTTAGCAATGAAATTTGTCCTTCGTTGCAGATTGTGTCAAGCTTTCACTTTTTGCAACGAAATTCATAAGTCGTTGCAAAATTTCGTTGCTAATTCATTGGCGGGAAAAAATTTCGTTAGAAATTCGTTGCAAAATTTTCGACCACTTGATTTCCCGTCATCGTGGGCAACGAAAGTTTTTTTGTTGCTAAAAATGGGGCTTTAGCAACGATTTTTCAAGCAACGACTTTATAAGTCGTTGCTAAAAGTGTATGTTTAGCAACGAAACTTGTCCGTCGTTGCAGATTGTGTCAGGCTTTCACTTTTTGCAACGAAATTCATAAGTTATTACAAAATTTGGAAACAAAATTCGTTAGAAATTCGTTGCGAAATTTCTAACCACTTGATTTCTCCTTATCGTGGGCAACGAAAGTTTTTTTGCTGCTATATTTTGTTGCCTAATATGGACCACATTCATTGGCAAAAAATTTATTTTTCGTTGCATATCTTATACAACTTTTTGCAACGACTATTAAAATGTTGCCTTAAATTAAGATAATCCCAATAAGGATGTTTTTGTAAGACTATATTCGGTATTCGGAGAATTGTCAAAAAATATTCATATTTAGTATTTAAAAATTATGTCCAAATGCAAAACATATTCGAACCTGTGACCTATCATTTGGAACTCGTCATTCATTCGACCCTTTGGAGCAACACAAGTTATCCTCATAAGACCCCAACTTATTATTAATGAAATTTAATTTTCTCTATTGATTATTTTGAAATAGTAAGGGTTGATTTGATTAATGTGGATAGTTTAGGGGTAAAATACATAAATACTTCAAAATAAGCAAGTGGTTATAAAATATTCATTGTTGTCGGGGAATATTCGTTTGGTCGTGGAATATTCGATCTTTGTCGGGGAATATTAAATACCTGTAGCGACCATGTGTGGGCCCCATAATGAAAGCGATTGGATGAAGAAAGCGACAAATATAAGTGGTTTAAAAATAACTTGGCGTAGTTATTACAGATTAACACTTTGTTGGAATACCGGTGGTTAAAAAACACGATGTCTGGCGTTGTTGACAAGAAGATAGCACATGGTATTGCACCAATTATTGATTCTTACGAAGAAGGAACTACTCAATAATGGTTACGATAATTCTTATTCAATATTTTATTGAGTTAATAATTGCTGCATTGATATTTTATATTCTTTGTTGTTTCAATAATTGTCATTACACAAGTATTTTTCATTATCGAAGCAATAATTCATATTATCCGAATAATATTATTAGATAACATTATTGTCGATGTCTAGAAAGTTACGTATAAGGAGAGGTTTGGTCACCTAATTGCGGCGCCAAGAAAAGAAATTCTTATTGGAAAGCCCCTCTTCCAGGAACCGCACTGGTTGTCAATAATGTGATTACGTAATATTATTTATGAATAATTAATTATTGATTTATATGATGAGGAAAATATTGATTTTATGAGGATATAGATGGAGAAAATTTTTAATGTGACAATTGTTGAAAATTAATATTTTATCTTTTTACGATAAAATAATTCATTTAAATATATTATTTTAATAATATATTAACGATGATATTTTACAATGAATGTGGATATATATGAGTATATGAGGAGGAAGAGTATTTTGTGGCATTAAATGTTTAACACATGTTTTGTGTGTTGGTGGACACAATTATGTAGAAATTTGATTATAGCACGTAAAATCGCCTGGTTTGTGGATTTGGTCAATTTTATTTGGAATTTGGAAAAACTTTCTTCCGCAAAGTTGTAGAGAATTGAATTACCTATAAAAACTCGCAAGATTGAATTTTTCGATGAAAGGGCTATTTATTATGAATTATTGAAGTTAGAAGTTAAAATAATTAATTTTTGGGAGTTTTAGTTAATTATTTTGAGAAAAACGTTTTTTGCAACTAAGTTGGTCTCACATGTGATTCAAATGGGCTGAGATCAGTTGTCTAAGGTGGGCTAAAGAAAATGTGAAAAATATATTAATATTATATTCAATTTTCGCTTTGGTGTTCTAAGCAATTTTCTATAAATAGGTGCTTGGGTTAGAATTGAAAAACGCTTTAAATTGAAGTTTTCTCTATTTCTCTCTCGATATATTGAGCTTATTTTTGTGAGTATACTTTGAGTATTGTTAGGCGGTGCAAGTTCCTTCAAAGACTATACCCATTATTCCAAATTAGTAAGTACTAATCTTCGAGGTAAGGGATGTTATTTTCTTCTCAAATGATATTATTTCTTCAATATCATTATCTTTGAAATATTGGTTGGAACTTTTATCAAATTTGGAACTTTTCATGCTTGGAGTTACTATTCATGAGTTACTATTCACGAGTTATTATTCATGAGTTACTATTCACGAGTTACTATTCACGCAGTACTATTCACGGAAGCGTGAAGATGTTTTTTTGTGGAATTTCTATCTTTTGGTGTCTGAGTTACGGAGTTACTATTCACGATATCAAGACTATTCAATAGAAAAATAAAATTTCTTCTTTTTGTCCAAAATATCTATTTCGGATACTAGCTTTGATTGTATCCATGTTTTGATCATTCTTGAATTTTACACCACTATGATTATTTTTGAGGTATTTTTTGAATATGGATAAAACAAAGTACGAATCCTTAATCCTTAATCCTTGTCATTTTGTTTCCTTTGGAAAGGTTTCTTTAAAAATATTTTCATCATCCTCGGTCTTAAATGATGATATTATTGAATATCTTTGGCCCAGTAGTGCAAAAGATGAATGATTTCTAAAGAATATCTTTGGTAGTAGTGCAAAGATGAACAAGTGTTTAGATGAACATGATTAATGATGAATATCTTTGGCTCAGTAGTGCAAAGATGAATATTTGATTCAGATGTATATTGATTGATGTTACGGGGATAAAAGATAGGCGATGAACTTTTAAATTCATATGTAGAAGATAGTAGTTTGCATTCTCTACTTAACTCTTCTAATGAATTATTATTTCAATGCGAATATTGATTTAAAATTTGTTGTCTATTGTATTCTATTAGATTTTTCCTGTTGAAGACTAACGGTAATTTGTTGTATATTATCTTAGTCATAATATTCTTTCTTTGGGCTAGTTGAGCTCACCCTTTTCCTTTTTGTTCCATTTTTTTCTCGGGAGGCGGGAATATAGCGAAAGTACGAGTTGGGTATGGAATGAAGGTTTTAGAAAGGATTGTTTAGTAGTCCTCACCATTTTTGTAAAATAATGTATCAATAAATGTGATGAGGATTTATTTGAGTATAGATATTGTCTAGAAGATAATATTTGTATTCAAACTCACAGCTTTTCTTGTTGTAATAATAAAGTTGTAGTTGTTTACTTACCGTCACGACGACAACCAAGAATAGGTGATGTATACCTATTTTGGGGGCGCAGGTTGGTATCGAGCTTAGGGATATGATCTCTGGCGGAGATCGAGGAATAGAACTAGGAGGGAGAGGCGAGTAAATCCTTCGTTAGTGTGTCCTACCTAAGCTTATTTTTTAGTTGAGTCAATATATAAGGATATTATGTGATATATTGATTTCTTAATTAACCCTTGTTTTATGGCAAGATTTGAGAATGTCGACCGAGAATATTAACAATGGAAATGAGACCGTGGAGACGCCTTTATACTCACCAACGAGGAGAACGTGCAACAGTCGACAATGTTCCTCCCGTGAACAACACCAATTGAAAGCGAGATGATGAGCGAGGGATGTTTAGAAGCTTTTTTGCGATTCATGCAAAAAATCAGACGAGGAGACTCGTGTTCAAAAATCTGAGGAGAAATGATAGCAATTCATGGGTTGTCACGCAACAAGCAGTTCAAAGAGTTGGGACCACCACGAATTTAAGGGAAAGCCAGATCCGATCATGGCGGAAACATGGGTCAAGCAAATTACCAAGATATTCGATGTCTTGGGATGCACGGAGGAACAGAAGGTTCCATTCGCCACCTTTATGTTAAGTGGCGGGCGCATCACTCTTGGTGGGAATCGTGAAGCGTACTCCATCCAATTTGTGACTTCAAAGATATCTTGGGAGATGTTTGAAACTATTTAATGACAAATACTTTCACGAAAGTGTTCCGTCGTATGAAGGAAGTGGAGTTTATTAGACCTGGAGCAGAACAATACGGTGTCTCGAAGACGAGGCAAAGTTTGCAGAGAGTTATCGGGTTTGCACCTCATTTGGTGGAGAATGAGAACGATGACGCGGATGTTTCTTAGAGGTTTGAACCCCAGATACGTCGGTATCTCATTTCTCATAAATTTTCTCTCTATTCAGATGTTGTAAAATGAGGGCTCAATTATTAGAAGCGAGATAACGAGTACGGCCAACTGAGGACCACAACCGAGGATCGTGCGGAGATAGCGATCAATAGAATAATGATAACCAAACGGAGAAAAAATGATGGACGGACAAAAATGGTAACACACTGGTGGTAATCATGGCCATGAAAATAGAAGAATCGAGTCATGAGGAAATTTTAAAAGAGGAGATTTAACAATGACCATGAGAAGGCAGCAGTCTTGCGTGGCAAAGAATCGGTTCTAAGGGAGGAGAAGCGACCACCGGTCATATATTACAAATGCGAAAAGAGGACATATCAGTCAAAGCGCCCACAACAGATTCAAGGTATGCTATAATTGTGGAAAGGAAGGACATATCGCTCGAGATTGTCTGATGGCGAAACCTAGTTCAATGGGGACGGTGACTCAAAAGATTGTCTAGAAAAGTCAAAGTCAACGATTCCGGAAGAAGCGTTTGTTGTGATCGGTCATAATGCGAGGAACCCAAACGAGGTGATCACGGGTAAGTTTATTTATAAATTCTTGCGAAGTTTATACCTTACTTGATCACCGGTGCTACCCATTCATTTATCTCTCTCGCATGTGCTCAACGTTTAAACTTGACTCAAGAGAAATTAGACTTTGACCTATCTGTGGAAACTCCGTTAGGAGAAACTTTCATCACATACAATTGTTTATAAATCTTGTTTGATTCAAGTTGGCACCATCACCTTACCCGTTGACCTTATCTCTTTAAAGATACTTGCTTTTGATGTGATTTTAGGGATTGATTGGTTAACTACTCATCATGCCAAAATTGATTGTTTTCGTAAGGTTGTTAGTTTTCATATTCCTAATCAACCCGTTATATTTAATTCAAGCAACAAAACCATTAAAATCAATCATCGTCATATCTAATCATAAAGCTATTCGTTTATTGAAAAGCGGATGTCAAGCTTTCTTAGCCCATGTTATGGATTTGAATAAAGACACGTCAAATTTGAATAATATTCTTGTTGTTATTGACTTTCCTAACGATTTCAGAAGAACTTCCGATGGCCTACCCCGTAGCGTGAAGTTGAATTCTTTATTGATCTTGAACTCGCATACAAAGCCCATTTCTAAAACCCCATATCGAATGGCTCTATTGAACTTCAGGAGTTAAAGGTCCAACTTCTGAGAATTGTTGGACATCGGTTTCATTCGCCCTAGTAGATCTCCTTGGGGTGCTCCTGTTTTATTCAGTAAAGAAGAAAGGCGGGAGTATGCGACTTTTGTATTGACTATCGGGAATTGAACCATGTCACCATCAAGAATAGGTATCCTCTACCTCGTATTGATGACTTGTTTGACCCGATTCTGAAGGGGCACAATTCTTTTCAAAAATCGATCTTCGATTTCGGATATCATCGGTGAAGATTAGGCGAGGATATTCAAAGGCGCCTTCGAACTTCGGTATGGGCATTATGAATTCTTAGTCATGTCTTTCGGACCGACTAATGCTCCTCTAATGCTTTCATGGATATGATGAACCGAGTATTCAAGGAATATTTGGATCAGTTTTGTTGTTGTCTTTATTGATGACATCCTTATATATTCCAAAAGTCGTGAAGATCATGAGCACCATTTGAATTTGGTACTCCAAAGCTTCGTGAAAACAAACTATATGCCAAATTGAAGAAATGCGAGTTCGGCGAGGAAGTAGCATTCCTTGGGCACGTGGTGTCGAAACATGGAGTATCTGTTGATCCGTGAAGATTGAAGCAATATAAAGTTAGAGCAACCAAGTCGGTGGATGAAGTCACGTAGCTTTTTGGGCTTAATTGGTTATTATCGGAGATTCGTGGAAGGGTTTTTCGAATCGCTACTCCATTAACTCATTAACTCGGAAGGATACAAAATTCGTTTGGAGCGAAGAATGCGAGAAGAGTTTCCAAGAGCTTAAGAGGAGACTTATTTTAAGACTGTTCTAACAATACCATCTGTTCGGATGGATTTGTTATCTACTGATGATGCTTGAGTGCAAAAAGGTTAGGATGTGTTCTCATGCGGCGTGGGAAAGTCATAGCTTATGCCTCATGACAACTTAAAAAGAGTATGAGAGGAATTATCCTACTCATGATCTAGAGTTAGCAGCTGATCATTTTCGCTTAAAGATATGGAGGCACTATCTATATGGGAGAAAGTGGAGATATATTCGGACCATAAAAGCCTTAAATATTTCTTCACTCAAAAAGAACTCAACATGCGGCAAAATGACGTTGGCTCGAGCTATTGAAAGACTACGACCACACTATTCAATACCATCCCGGTAAAAGCGAGCGTGGTAATTGACGCATTGAGTAGAAGATCATATCTTGGAACGAAAGTGCGATGATGTCAAGTATCGATAGAGCCAACTTTAATAGAAAAAGTTAAGGTTGCTTTCAAGCCACCCAGGCCGGGTGATGCGTATGAAGAAGAAAGTACAAGAAGGAGCTATTCCAAGCGAGAATTGATGAAGAAGGAATACTTGAGTCCACTCTAGACTTTGTGTTCCTAACGACTCGATTTGAAGTACAAGATTATGATGGAGGCACACAATACACCATTTGCAATCCATCCTGGAAGTACTAAAATATATCGTGATCTTGACATACATTTTGGTGGAACAATATGAAGAGAGAGATTGCAAAGTTTATCTCAATGTGTTTAACTTGTCAACGTAGTAAAAAGCGAGACATCTGGTACCTAAGGGTCCGTTGCAACCACTTGAGATTCGAAATGGAAGTGGGAACACATTACCATGGATTTCGTTACGGGTCTTCCTACGGTTTTCTCGTGGCATCAATGCTATTTGGGTTATTGTTGATAGATTAACCAAGTCCGCTTTCATTTCTTGCCGACACGGAGACTTATTCACTTGAACGTCTTTGCTAGTATGTATACGTGAATGAGATTGTGAGGTTGCATGGCATGCCCTGTATCCATAGTTTGGATCGTGACCCAAGATTCACTTCAAGATTTTGGGTTAGCTTGCAAAAAGCTATGGGCAGCGGATTTACGATTGATTCGTTAAGATACCATCCTCAAAAGCGGACGGACAATCGAAAGGACTATTCAAACTCTTGAAGATTTATTAAGACTCGTGTCCTAGACTTCAAGGGGTTGGGATAAGTATTTACCATTGGTGGAATTCTCCTACAACAACAGCTTATCGAGCAAGTATAGGTGTAGCTCCATTTGAAGCATTATATGAAACGAAAGTGTCGTTCTCCAATATGTTGGGATGAGGTGGGTGAAGCAACATTGTTGGGACCCGAGTTGAGTACGTATGACTACGGAAAAGATCCAAATGATTCGACAACGTATACAAAGCAGCACAAGATCGACAAAAGAGTTAAGCGGATCTTCATCGAAAGGACGTGGAATTTAGTGTAGGGGATCGTGTATTGTTGCGAGTTGCTCATGGAAGGAGTTACAAGATTTGGGAAGAGAGGAAAGCTCAATCCACGATTTATTGGTCCATTTCAAATTCTTGACCGAGTAGGAAATGTAGCCTATAGACTCGCGTTACCTCAAGTATGTCTCGTGTTCATAATGTGTTTCACATATCGTACTTCGTAAATATGTGAAAGACCCGAACCACGTTATAGAAGTTAGAACCGGATGAGATAGCAAGAAGACTTAACGTGATGAGGAGGTACTGTCAAGATTTTGGATAGGAAGGAGCATGTCCCACGCCATGAAAAGGTCATACCACAAGTTAAAGTTTTGTGGATGAATCATGCTATAGAGGAAATGACACGGGAATTGGAAAGCGAAATGAAAGCGAGGTATCCTCACCTTTTGAAACACCAGTATCGTCACGTCAATTTCGAGGACGAAATTTCATAAGGAGAGGAGGTTATAAGACCCCAACTTATTATTAATGAAATTTAATTTCTCTATTGATTATTTTGAAATAGTAAGGGTTGATTTGATTAATGTGGATAGTTAGGGGTAAAATCATAAATACTTCAAAAAATAAGCAAAGTGGTTATAAAATATTCATTGTTGTCGGGGAATATTCGTTTGGTCGTGGAATATTCGCACTTATCGAGGAATATTAAATTTATTGACTATGACCATGTGTGCCCCCCATGAAAGCGATTGGATTAAAAAAGCGACAAATATAAGTGGTTTAAAAATAGCGCGTAGTTATTCAAGTAACACTCGCTTGTTGGAATACCGGTGGTTAAAACACGATGAATGGCGTTGTTACGCGGTAGAACGGTATGTGCACCAATTATTGATTCTTACGTGAAGGCACTACTCAATAATGGTTACGATGAATTCTTATTCGAAGATTTTATTGAAGTTAATAATTCTGCATTGATATTTTATATATTTTGTTGTTTCAATAATTGTCATTACATAGAATTTTTCATTATCGAAGCAATAATTCATATTATCCGAATAATATTATTAGATAACATTATTGGCAATGTCTAGAAAGTTACATCTAAGGAGAGGTTCGGTCACCTAATTAATTGGCGCCAAGAAGAAGAAATTCTTATTGGAAAGCCCCTCTTTCACAGGAAGCCTGCTGGTTGTCAATAATGTGATTACGTAATATTATTTATGAATAATTAATTATTGATTTATATGATGAGAAAAATATTGATTTTATGAGGATATAGATGGAGAAATTTTTAATGTGACAATTGTTAAAAATTAATATTTTATCTTTTTACGATAAAATAATTCATTTAAATATATTATTTTAATAATATATTAACGATGATATTTTTACAATGAATGTGGGATATATGAGTATATGAGGAGGAAGAGTATTTTTGTGGCATTAAATGTTTAACACATGTTTTGTGTGTTGATGGACACAATTATTAATAGAAATTTGATTATAGCTTGTAAAATCGCCTGTTTGTGGATTTGGTCAATTTCTATTTGGAATTTGGAAAAACTTTCTTCTACAAAGTTGTAGAGAATTGAATTTCCTATAAAAAACTCAAGTGAGATTAGAATTTTCTGATGAAAGGGCTATTTATTATGAATTATTGAAGTTAGAAGTTCGAAATAATTAATTTTGGGAGTTTTAGTTAATTATTTTGAGAAAACGTTTTTTTGCAACTAAGTTGGCCTCACATGTGATTCAAATGGGCTGAGATCAGTTGTCTAAGGTGGCTAAAGATAATGTGAAAAATATATTAATATTATATTCAATTTTCGCTTTGGTGTTCTAAGCAATTTCTATAAATATGGTGCTTAGGTTAGAATTGAAAACACACCGTAAACCCAAGTTTTCTCTATTTCTCTCGATATATTGAACGTATTCTTGTGAGTATACTTTGAGTATTGTTAGGCGGTGCAAGTTCCCTTCAAAGACTATACCAACCGGTATTCAAATAGAAGTACTAATCTTTCGAGGTAAGGGATGTTATTTTCTTCTCAAATGATATTATTTCTTCAATATCATTATCTTTGAAATATTGGTTGGAACTTTTATCAAATTTGGAACTTTTCACGGGTTACTATTCATGAGTTACTATTCACGAGTTACTATTCATGAGTTACTATTCACGAGTTACTATTCATTTAGTACTATTCATAGAAGCGTGAAGATGTTTTTTGTGGAATTTCTATCTTTTTGGTGTTTGAGTTACTATTCACGATACTCGGACTATTCACGATATCTGACTATTCAATAGAAAAATAAAATTTCTTCTTTTTGTCCAAAATATCTATTACGGATACTAGCTTTGATTGTATCCATGTTTTTGATCATTCTTGAATTTTACACCACTATGATTATTTTGAGGTATTTTTTGAACATGGATAAAATAAAGTACGAATCCTTAATCCTTAATCCTTGTCATTTTGTTTTCTTTGGATTCGTTTCTTTAAAAATATTTTCATCATCCTCGGTCTTAAATGATGATATTATTGAATATCTTTGGCTTTGTAGTGCAAAAGATGAATGATTTCTGAAGAATATCTTTGGTAGTAGTGCAAAGATGAGCAGTGTTTAGATGAATACATGATTAATCGATGAATATCTTTGGCCTCAGTGCAAAGATGAATATTTGATTCCAGATGTATATTGATTGATGTTACAGGGATAAAAGATAGACGATGAACTTTTAAATTCATACATAGAAGATAATAGTTTGCATTCTCTACTTAACTCTTCTAATGAATTATTATTTCCGCTGCGAATATTGATTTAAAATTTGTTGTCTATTGTATTCTATTAGATTTTTCCCTGTTGAAGACTAACGGTAATTTGTTGTATATTATCTTAGTCATAATATTTTTTACTAGGCTAGTTGAGCTCACCCTTTTCCTTTTTGTTCCATTTTTCTCAGGAGGCGAGAATATAGCGAGTACTAGTGGAAAAGGTATGGAATGAAGGTTTTAGAAAGGATTGTTTAGTAGTCCTCACCATTTTTGTAAAATAATGTATCAATAAATGTGATGAGGATTTATTTGAGTATAGATATTATACAGAAGATAATATTTGTATTCAAACTCACAGATTTTATTGTTGTAATAATAAAGTTGTAGTTGTTTACGCACCTATGTATTGACAACTCGAATAGGTGATGTATACCTATTTTGGGGGCGTCACATTATCATTAATATTTTTTGCAATGATTAATATTTATATCAAAACATGAGATTTCCCATATATTCCTTTCTTCCTCCTACTACATACCATTAATATAATCTCGATAAGTTATATCTTGCGCAATAATAATAATAATAATAATAATAATAATAATAATAATAATAATAATAATAATAATAATAATAATAATAATATAATAATAATAATAATAATAATAATAATAATAATAATAAAATAATAATAACAATAATAATAATAATAAAGTTTACCAATGGTGTGTAAGTTTTTTTAACTCCCATTTTTCAAATTCTCATTTTTCTTGACTTGTAATTTTTTAATAATCAAATATTAATTTCTCTTTTATATCTTGTATTAGATGGTGTTTGACAATGACTTATAAGTTGGTTAAACTAAGTTATAAGTCATTTGTTATTATTTAGTGTTTGATGATAACTTAAATTTTAACTTTTTTTACTTATAAGTCATTATTAAATTTTTTTTCACGTATTATGTTTTTTTTTATTATTATTATTACTATTACTATTATTATTATTATATATTTATATATTATTATTATTATTTTATTATTATTAATTATTATTATTAGAATAATTATTACTAATCTTATAATTATTATTTTTATTATTATAATTATTACTATTATTATAATTTCTATTATTATTATTATTATTATTATTATTATTGTTATTATTATTATTTTTATTATTAATGTTTATTATTATAATAATTATTATTATTATTATTATTATTATTATATAATAATTATAATTATAATTATAATTATAATTATAATTTTACTATTACTTTTACTATTACTATTACTATTACTATTACTATTACTATTACTATTACTATTACTATTATTGTTATTATTAATCATTATTATAAAATAAAATAAATGCTCTCATTGAGAATTGAACTCTAGACCCCCCACTTTCCTTAAACAAATGCGGTCAAACCAACTAAGCTATAAAGATTTTTATTATAAAATCAGTTACCCGGCACTAAAATACTAAAAATACTAATTACATATTTACATCAAATACTAAAAATACTAATTAAAAAAATACTTTAAAAAAATCAAATTAAAAAAATACTAAAATTCTAAAAAATTCTAAAATACTAAAATTCAAATTATTTTATTAATTAATCAAAAGAATAAAAATTCAAATTACATCATTAAAATACTAAAATCATAACATATTTACATCATTTACATCATAATATAACATATTATCATATTTACATATTTACATCATTTGCATCATAACATATTTACATCATTTAATCAAAATACTAAAATTCAAATACTAAAATACTAAAATTTTACTCAAATACTAAAATTTTACCATAGTTGTATAACATATCAAAATACTAAAATTTTACCATATTTGTATAACATATCAAAATACTAAAAGTCACTTAACCCGAGCACTAAAATACTAATTACAATAAAACTCCTATTTAGGAATACTCTATATAAGAATAACATCTACAATATTATAAAAAATTTGGTCCCAATTTGGATTGAGTTATAAATAGGAATAACCTCTAAATTGTAATATGTTATATACTTTTTAAGTCCAGATTAATAAAACTATACCTATATAGTAATAATTTTTTTATATATATATATATATATATATATATATATATATATATAGAGAGAGAGAGACAATATTAATTTTAAAAGACTACATTTTCTATAAAAGACTACATTTCCTATAAAGAAATTATATTTTTACATAAAAGACTACATTTCTTATAAATGACTACATTTTCCTATAAAAAACTACATTTCTTATAAAAGACCATATTTTCTTATAAAAGACTACTTTGCATAAATATTTTATGAATAATAATTATTAGGGAGTTCTTATTGATATTTTTGTTAAAGTGGATATTTTTGAGTGTTCAGAAAATATTTTGTACCAATACCTCTATGTAGTAATAACCTCTCAATTACAATACAAATAGTTTGGTCCCAAGTCTATTCCTAAATAGAGGTTTTATTATATATATTTACATCAAATACTAAAAATACTAATTAAAAAAATACTAAAATACTAAAAAAAATCAAATTAAAAAAAAATACTAAAATACTAAAAATACTAAAATACTAAAATTCAAATTATTTTGTTAATTAATCAAAAGAACAAAAAAATCAAATTACATCATTAAAATACTAAAATCATAACATATTTACATCATAACATAACATATTATCATATTTACATCATTTACATCATATTTACATCATAATATATTTACATCATTTAATCAAAATACTAAAATTCAAATACTAAAATACTAAAGTTTTACTCAAATACTAAAATTTTACCATATATTGATATAACATATCAAAATACTAAAATTTTACCATAGTTAGTATAACATATCAAAATACTAAAAGTCACTTACCGACACTAAAATACTAATTACATATTTATATCAAATACTAAAAATACTAATTAAAAAATACTAATTAAAAAAATACTAAAATACTAAAAAAACAAATTAAAAAATACAAAAATTCAAAAATACTAAAATACTAAAATTCAAATTATTGTATAAAATTTTAAATTGAAGTCTATTTATTCACGTAAGTAAGAATTTAGTGGGTGTTACAAATTGAAGGTAAGTTTTTCTTACATTTATTTTATTTTATTTTATTTTATTTTATTATTATTATTATTATTATTATTATTATTATTATTATTATTATTATTATTATTATGAATGTTTATTATTATTATTATTATTATTATTATTATTATTATTATTATTATTATTATTATTATTATTATTATTATGGTACGTAGTGAAGGAGAAGAAAGGAATATATGGGGGAAATCTCATGTTGTGATATAAATATTAATCCTTGCAAGATATTAACAGTTGATCCCTGTTGTTTCAGCGGTCATATGACCAAAATTCCAAATGTGAGGTCGCGAGTTCAAATCTCTGGAAAGGCAATTTTTGATATAAACATATTTTTTCTTTTGTATTTGTTGATAAGAAGTGAAAACTTAAGGAATGTTTTTTTCATTGAAGGAATATTTTCCTTATCAATTTAATGGGTTGTATTGCTAAAGGATTTATAGGAGCAAGTAGGAGCAGTTTATTGAAATTGGTGCTTCTGTGTTTTGGAATGAAGTATTCCATTTTTTTGCCAAGTGTTTCAGCTTTGTGATTAATCTGGTAATATTGGAATGGATACTTAGATAATGTTAAATTTTGATTTAGAAGGATCGATTATTTTAGGTTATTGATTCTTATTGTAAGATCAAAAAATATCTAAAGATCATACAACAATAGACACTTGTGGAGCAGATTCAGTACTTTAATGTACATGCTATTTATTATTATATCTATTATATCGATTATGAATTCAAATTTAAGTAGAGTATTGAGGATAAATAATAAATAAAAGTCCCCATAAACATATTATTAAAGTTTTAATCAAGTATTTGAGAAAAAAATAATTAAATATTCAATGTAAACTTTTGAATCTAACTATAGATTATAAATATTTATACGCACTACTGATATTACTCACACACATAAAATAGACATCTACTTATTAATGGACATCTAAACATTAATAAGTAGAGCATTCATTTTGAAATTTAGGATTTCAAAATGATGAAAACTTATTTGAATTGTAATTTATAACATTATTATTTATACTTAAAAACTCATTATTATTATTTTCTTATTATATTTATAGTTGTAATTAAAGCATTCATCTTGAAATTTAAATTTAGGATTTTGAAAATGATGAAAACTTATTTGAATTGTAATTTAGAGTATTGATTATTGTATTTATTAAAATAAATAAATTAACATTCATTAATTAATGAACTATACTTTAAAACTCATTATTTATTTATTTATTCTTATTCTAATTATATTTATAATTAGAGTATTTATTTTGAAATTTAGGATTTTGAAAATGATAAAAATTTATTTGAATCGTTAAACATCTTTATTTGCATCGAAACAAATGCGAAAAATTTATACCAGAGTAATCAATACTCTAAATTACAATTCAAATATGATTTACTATTATATCATTTGTCTTATATATTATTATATTCTATATATTGCAATCAAATTTAAGTTATTTATTGTTTACAATTAATTGCAAATAGATAAAATTATACAACACAAATATTTGGGCTGAAATAGTTTAACCAAAATTGTCTCACAATTCGGTTATTTTTAATATTTCGATTATATCAGAATTTTATTACGGTTTTCGGTTAGGTTATACGTGTTTTACTTTTGGGTTAGAACAACACTTAGTTAAAAATATAATATGAGTCACAGAGTCAGCCCATTCAATATTAATGACTAATTTACTACTACTTTATTAAATTCTGGAAGACTCGAACTCTCAGATCAGATCTGAGATCTCTCAACTCTCAGTCTCAAGTCTCGTCTTCTCGAACTCTCGACCTCTCACTGTCTCAGAGTCTCAGATCAAGCCTCAAGTCTCGAACTCTCGAACTCTCGGCTCCGACGGCCCTTTATCTTGAACTCTCAGATCTCTCAAGTCTCAAAGAACGACACCTCAGAAGAGATATTTTTCTATTTGCAGATCCGATTATTTTTATACTTATTTATTGGTTGTTCTAATTTTAGATTTTTGATATTTTGTGCGGTTCTTGCAGAAATTTTGATTTCCACATCCGCAATTTGGCCTCGAGCTAATGTTTCATACTGCTTACATGCACTTGCTAGGCGATTAGCCAAGACCCATAATTGGACGGTATGGTTTTTGCGATTCTATTGTGATTTGGATTTCATGTTTTTCTCCTGTTATTTTATAATGAGAAATTATTTGGGTTTTCCAATTTCATATTTTTTTTGGATTATGGATTTATAAATTAAGGTTCGATCTGATTAAATTGTGATGTGAGAATCAGCATTACAGTCTAGTTTCTTCTTGTGTAGGAATTCTTTAAAAAGAAATAAAGTAAATATAGTGTGTACTTTATTGCACCTTCTATCTTGTGTTTGAAAAATAAGTTATTATTACTTATTAGGATTGAGAAGTGAGAAACTAGTGTATCATATCAGGTGCTTTGTTTATTTTAGGTACTATGCACTTAAGAATTATTATATTTTTATTTGACACTCGTCAACAAAAAAATATTGTATTCTATACATTTTTGTGCCAAATGGTTTATGTTTTCTTTCTATTTTGAATCCTAGTCCTACTGTACAACTTTGCTCTTTCTGGTTGTGGATTGTTCATCCAACAAAATGCTATTTTTTAGCCAGTCAATTTTCATCCTGATATACTCTGGATGCCAGTAGTAGTGACCTTAAGAGTCTCTATTAGCACATTCTAGGATGGAAATAGACCAAGCATGCGGAAGCTGCCACATCGAGATCATCATGTGTTTGACACGGAAACTGTTCTCATGATAATATTAAATCATTAATTATGTTAAATTCCTTGGACTCTGTCCCTCTCTCTCTGCATCATCTCCCAGCCCTTCCCACTGTATAACATAGTAAAAGCTAATTCAATGGTGGGAGATTTCACTTTTTATTTTATAAATTTCATCAACCCATTCTACTGTCTGATCATTGCTCAATTTGAATCATGTTTGAGTTAAGAGGAAGTTAAGATGGCATTCTGCCCCAAAAGATGGCATTCTGCCCGAAGGAAGTTAAGAGGATAATTGAGTTGGAAGAACTTCTACTTAAAAATGCTCAGTCCCACACCATTAGGAAAATCATAGTTTTTGCATCTCTTGGAATAAGGCATGGGTGTGAAGATATGTATGAGCTGGACTACAATCATTTTAGCATTTTAAGGAAGGGAGAGCCATATGTGTCTTTAAATAATCCTGGGGTAAAGCTGTTTTAACTTTTCTAAAAATATTACTATGTAGATTTCAGTTATTTGGTGTTAGTTGCTAGAATATAAGCCATTACTTAATATGAGTCGGTTCAGAATTTTGTTGCCTTATTTTTGGGGCTTGATTGTTAAGTGTGGTATTATAACTGGGTCAAATTCATGATTCAAAATTTTAGTTTCTAACCAACTAACATCATTTTAAATTCTCAGGAGCATGTTTTATATGAGAATCTCGCTATTCGGAGGAAGGTCTTCTATCCCAATTGGCAGAACCCTACATTCTGTCCCGTTCAGATAATTGAAGAAGAAAAGGCTATGCGACCATTTGATGCTGGCTGCTCTTCATGCTTGTTTCTCTACATTAAGTATGGAAGAAGGACTAGAAACCTTACCCAGAATGAGTAAGTACAACTTATTATTAGACCTAGAGGAAGGTGAGGATAACATTCATATACAATTTTCATTTTCGTATTGTTTATTTGTGACTCTTATCATGTTGGCAACTATTGGTTTTTCTCTTTTCTCTAGTTTCTATTAGTTTCTACAATAGTTATAATAGTAATTAAGAAGGTTAGGATAGGCATTCTGAGTTTAACAATGTTGTAGCAACCACAATGAGAATTATCATCTGCTTGGATGTTTTGAATCAATTTTGCTGAAAGCTTTTGGTTATGAAGTGTGACTTTTTGGATGCTTGTCCTGTCAAATTATATGCTTTTCCTGGCTTTCAGTTCTTTCTTTTGGTGCTAACCGTCTTTTGCTTGTTAAATTCGTAGTGGTATAGAATTCAATAGGATCTGGTGGAAGCAGTTGATTCAACTTCTGTGAAATAATTAGCAGACTTCATCTTTACGTTTCCTGAGCCATTTTTTCTAAGAAACAACTTGGAACTGTCATCTTTTGTTGATTTGAAATATATCTTGTTGTAGTTAGTTCACTATGGGCTATTTAGTATATATTAGTGTTAGTTGTTAAAAGAAATAGAATACAGTAACGATTATTGTTGTTTTTGTGTTTTGAGATTTACAAATTTGTTACCAACTAAGTTTTGATTGTTGTAACTGTTAAGTTCATTGTTATTAGTAAGTTTTGATTGTTGTAACTTACTATCACCATTTCCACTGTTACATCTTGCACCTATTCTAATTCTTTCACTGATTCAACAAGCCAGCACAAACATTACATAATTTCATGTTTGCTACTCTGCTTTCTCATTTCTGATAAAATTCCGTGCTCACTCAAAAAAAAATGAATATTGTGCGTATCCATCCTCATATTATGTAGCCATCATTTCGGCTAAGAATTTTTACTGCTAGAATCTTATTTAGTTATTTAACTTTAAAGCACATGTATATTGCTGACGGTCATCCTGCTTTATCAATTCGGGCCACCAATAAATACATGGTAAGCCTATTATAGTACTGAGGTCCAAAAGTTCTTTGTGCAGAATCAAGCAGTGGTGCAGCCTAGTCCTACTAAGCCGAACATCAGTAGAGAAGTTGGAAATCCTGATAATCGCCAATCTGGTAAGTTGATTAAATTGACATCTCGTAATAACTTCGTGTTTTTAGTATATGCACGTTTGTTGTATGTTTGGTATGCATCACCATATGCTTACGCTTAGCTAAGTCTTCTGTTGAATGCAGATTTGTAATTGTAAACTGATATATATTCTGTTTTACTTCAATTATGTCGAGTGTTCTAACCCCTAACTTGGCTTTAATGGTTTTTTTTTCTATTGCCATTTTTAGACACTACTCTATTATAGTAACTCAATTACTATCTATCTTCACGATTGTTTGGTACATGTTAAACTGTTTGGATTAGCAAGCCTGATGAATTGGCTTAAAATTGTCTATAGCCAATGATAGCATGAATGCATATGAAGCTTAAATGACTATGAAAGACCTTGTGCAAAATTCAGATCCAACTTATGCCAGTTAACAAGTATTGGGAAGTTTGTCACATAATATTCATGTTGGACACTTTCCCTTGGGCCTAAAAGGCTTTCGTAATCTGGGGTCATAGTTCTTATTTTAGGTTTCCGAAGTGAATGTGCCTTCTCTAATCATTCTAGGGCTACACCATTAATATTACTGTAGGACTTTTAAACACAATTCCTGACCTACTTTGTTGCATTTATTGTTATATTTTTCACACATCTGGTGCTCTGAAATTTTTATCAAATTTCGATGATGATTTAATGAAATAATGAAGAGCAAATCATATTTGTATTGTTCGGTACTTGTATACACTAAATGTTGTCCCGGATCTATCGTCTGACATAAAGAAGTCGAGAACGTCATGTAGTTGCTTGTTGTGGCTTTATTAAGGTGCCCAAGACATAGTGATTTATTCAATTTGGTAGAGGGATAAAATACAACATGTGATACTTGATGCACTACTTGACTCTCTTGAATTTTTTCAAGCCGGATCTAGAAATTCATAAATGAAATAAGATATTTACAAACTTTTTTTCAAATATTCCATGAAGAGTATAAAATGGTATCTGATTTATTTTTATGTTATAGTGAGAAATTTGGTAATGGTGGTGATGAAGGAAGTGAATTATGAAATTTGGTGATCTTGTAGGTACATGCTTCTTTAGTCTTTCCAAGTACATGATATGTCCATGAAACTCGCCATCAGTTTACTCTCTTAAACTGGTATATGTAATCTCCCATGTCTTCATGTTATAAAGTTTTTTGGACAATTAAATCTACTAATATCAAAATTTTAAACTCAAGTCAAATTAAGAAGCAGAATAGATTTACAAAATATTCTGAGCAGGTAACGTAGTAGTAAAATATTCTATTTTATGATTCTTGATTGTAGAAGGTGTGATTACATTGTACAATTTTTTGACAAAAAGGAAATAGGAAAATCATTTGAAAGGAAATAATAATATAAATCTTACTGACTGATTAGTTGTACAAAATTATGACAAATCAGGTGGAGGTGCAGTTGAGACTGCCCTATCTGTTTATTTAGAATACCGGACACTTCATGTAAACAAAGTATCAAACTATTTTAGCTTTATTAGAGATATGGGATTATGTGTCAAGGTTTTGTGTTAATGAGGTCATAACATGATATTAATCGGTGCATTTTAGTTATTGTACTGGTATTATGATTTCATGAGGTCAGAACATGACCTATTTGTTTCATTTTTTTGACTTGCTATTATTTTTAAATATGTTCAGGAAGACTGCTTCTACGACCTGCCTTACAATACTGGGTATCAAATTTTCGTGTTACGTTTACGGAAGACAAGGGACGAAATTATGAAGTGTACTCTCTCTATATATGTAGATATATACTTTGATTGAAGAACGGTGGTAGCTTTAGATGGTTAATTGTAAAGATAATGAATGATTATGTAGTAGATGATTTTATTAAGTTAATAATATTTTAGTTTTTTATATTTTTGCCATTATTTGTTGCGGGGACATTGAGCCAGTCAGGTACACAAAAAGAATGTCAAATTTTGATTTGGTAACAATATAATTCGTTACCAAAGCATTGAACAAGTTTTAATATAGCAACAATTTTTATACATTTAGCAACAAATTTTTGTTGCTAATGTCATTAAAAATATAATATTTGGCAACGAAAAATTAACCTAATAACAACGGAGAGGATATTGTTGCTAATACTAAAATAAAATGCAACATTTTTTATCGTTGTAAATTATATCAACTTTCGTTGCACGTATAAAGAAACAAAGAACATATAATGTCGATTTGTTAATCAATTATTTTCGTTCTTTATTGAAAATAACCAAAGAACAAACATTTTCGTTCTTGATTTAGCATAATGTCGTTGCCAAATAATATAATCAAGAACGAAAATCGTTCTTTAAAAAGTTTACATTCCGCAACGAAAGCAAGCTTAGGCAAAAAATTTCATAATTTACTGCAACGAAAAATTTCGTTGCAAAATGATGTCAATTGCAACGAAAATGCATGGTCGTTGCAAAAAAAAAAGGTTCATTTTGTTGCCAATTAGCAGGCTTTTGCAACGAAATAGGGTTTTTAGCAACGAATTTTTTATTATTCCGCAACAATACATTTTGTTACTAAATGATCGATTTCTCTGTACGAAAGTCAAATTTCGTTACAAAATGTATTACTTTTGGCAACGAAAAAAATACGTTCGTTGCGGAATAATTAGCAACGCTCATTGCACAACGAAAGACGCAACGACAGTAAAGTCGTTCTCAAAACCCTTTAGCAACGAAATTTGGCACCTTTAGCAACGAATATCGGTTGTTGCTGAAGCCCCATTTTTTTGTAGTGAAATTCACAACAATTTTTTATATTTTCACGTAAGGCCCACTTTTGTAACCATAGTTTGGCTAAAAAGTGGGCACTACGTGTGAAAATAGAAAAAATCATTGTGGATTTATTAATTTCTTATAGGAGTTGATATTTCCACAATATTTTTTGATATTTTCACACGTAGAGCCCACTTTTTTAACCATAGTTTGGTTAAAAAGTGAGTCCTACATATGGAAATATCAAAAATTATTATGGATTTATCCATTCCCTCTTTTATTCATGTTTTAAAGTCATTATAACTTAAATCCTATTACATGAAAAGAAGACAATAATTTCATGCCTCTTGACCTAACTACTCTTCTTCAACTTTATCTTTTATTGTCAGACTCTTAATACTTCCTTAGTTGCAAATAAAAGAATATTCACAAGAATGAATATAAGATAGCTCAGCAAATCTAAAGCTGAGAATATAAAAGAATTCACTTATATGATTCAAAAGAATAATAGCTCAACAATCGTCAAAATTGTAAACTGAGGGGTCGTTAGGACCTTGAACTCGTTCCATCAAAGTTTACAATCATACAGACTAAAAACTTACTTAACATCATCTTATATGCTAAAAGTGACTCGCTCGATAAAAACATTTAAGTTATAACTATATGGTCTGACATCTTCGTAAATGATCCCCTATATTATAGGGTTATTCAATCTCAGTCTTAATTTTAGAATCCACACCAAAATAATTTAGTTTGGCACAATAAACAATCACAAATAAAGAATTAAAACAATTCAATATCTCAGCAAATAATTATTCCGAAAAGAATAACTCAATACTCGAGTTAAGCTGAATCAAATGACAACTAACTCCTTTTAATAAAATATTTCACATAAGAGAATGAACTTCACAAATCAAATGATTAAAACACATTGTTGCACATAGTGTAAAGGAGTAGAAGACTTGCTTGATTCCGTCTCTTACGGTCTACGCTAATTTTGATGAGGCCGATATAGAATTTAGTCACAATATGAATCCTTAATTTAGTTCACTTTAACTAGCCTTAAACATGAACCTTATTTCATTTCTTTAACTCTTACGATGTTCGATTTTCAAAAATATAAGAAAACTTAGCTTTGCAAAGACTTGGACCAAACACATTGCAAGTGCAACGCCTCTGCTATTACTTTACAGACAAGTATACCCCTAGTGCACAATGCACCCAACGTGAGCAATGCCTTGCAACGCGCCCCATCATCACGCGCTGACAATGCCGCTTACTACTAGGTCCAACGTGCATGCTTTGACCTCCAAGTCCCCAAAAATCATAGTTTTCATGCTTAGGTAATTTTTACCCAACTTGCTTCAAATATTCATAACGGGAAATCTACAAGGTATTTTTAAGTGATTCTTTTTCTTGTGTCTTCTCAAGTTCTTAATCTACAACTTTGCTTCATATTTCATGATCAAATTCCAAACATATGAAGGTTGCACACCTCTTGCAAAAATTAGGTTTCATAGTTCGTGCTTTAATTGATTCAATTAGTTACCTAATGCATTACTTAGCAATTTTATTATGCTTTATGACATGTTCATACTATCATACATAATCATAAGCCTAAACATGCATACATTCATAAGTTCTAACATAAAAATTTATGAACGAAATAACATATGAAATAAACGATTCTAGGTTTACCTCTTAAAGTGCTAGTTTTACGACTTTCAATTTTGAAAGACTTTTGCTTTCATTCTCTAAATAATGATCTCTCTTACTATAGTTTTCTCTCTTTTAGCTTCTGTTGAATTAGTTAGTTTAATAACAAGGATGGGGGTTCCTTAGCCCCCAAGTTGCCAATCCTTAGCCCCTAAGTGAATTTAGCCCCGAAGTAAATTTATCCCCCAAGTATTGGTCTTGTCTCTTGTAAAAAGTCTACCAAATGAACCAAAGTCTCATTTGGCTACCAAGGGTGCGAGACAAGAAAATATACTTACATACTTTAGGATAAATAACTTTTTGGTCACTGTACTAGGGTCCGATTTTCATTGTGGTTACCAAAACGTTTTTGTTACAATCGAATAACTGTACTCTCAAAAACTTACCAAATAGTCATTCCTTATGATTTCAAATTCAAAAAGCGGATAAAAAATCTTGAGTTAGCGAACGGAAATCTTTGAGTTGGCGATTTGACTCTGTTTTTTTTGCTGATATGTATATGGTTTTGCCATGTGTATCATTATGTGTCAAGCATATGCTCATAGATATTAAGAATAATTGTATCATAATAATAATTTTAAAATAATAATAATAAAAATAATATTATTAAGAATAAAAAAAATTAATAATATTAAGAATAATAATAATAATAATTTCAAAATAATAATAATAATAACAATAATAATAATTTTAAAATAATAATAATAATAACAATATTATTAAGAATAATAAAAATAATATAGTTAATATATAATTTATAGAATTAATAAAAATACCTTTAAATTTTTGACATTTAATAAAACATAATACAAATAATTTTTTTAAAAACTATTTTAGAAATTACGTATAATAGTTGGTTCCAGGTAGTGTTCCCCTTATTAAAGGTGGAGCGGGAGAAGAGGAGTCCAATCCGGGAAGGCGACGAAGAAGGAGAAGAGGGAGCAGCTGAGGAAGGAGCTAGCGGAAAAGGCGCGCGAAGAGGAGGAGGCTAGGAAAAAAGTTGAGGAGGGAGAGAGATCTCAGATGTTTTGATGGTGGGTTTGGATCTGGGTTTCGTTCCAGATCTGGATGGTTCGTCTTTACGATTTAGCATTTTGTTTTATTGATTATCTTTGCTTATGTTCAGATTCGGTGGGTTTGTATTGATGTTTGATTATCTTTTCTTATGTTCAGATTCGGTGGGTTTGTATATATACATGAATTTGGTGATTTGAAACTGCTACTCGGTCTCCCCGGAGATTGTGGCTAGGCGATTTCCGAATATTAGGAGTGTAACCTTAAAGGGGAAACCAAGATTTTCAGACTTCAATTTGGTGCCACAAAATTGGGGTGATATTCATTCATGGCTCATAGTGTTTGCAAGTTTACCCGGTTTGGAGGAGTTAAGGTTGAAGAGAATGTATGTGAGTGATGAAAGTTTGGAGCTTATGTTTTCGGGTTTTAAAGCTTTATCTCTCTGAAATGTGTGATTTTAATCTTGATGGTCTCAAGGCTATTATATCTATGTTGGTGATGGTGTTGTTATTGTAGCTTCACTGGAGCTGAGGGGTTAACATTGATAATAATAATAATAATAATATTAATAATAATAATTTTACAAATGTATTTATATAAAATTAATGAATTTATATTATTTTTTAAAAATAATAATTTTTAAATAATAATAATAATTATAAAATAATAATAATAATTTTTACAAATATATTTATATAAATTAATGAATTTATATTATTATTTAAAAATTATTATTATTATTATTAATACATGGCAAAGCATATATGTACACATAATATCAAGATTTCAAAATCACGTGTTCGCTTGACTCGGCACTTAGTAGTTTTTTGAATGAGAAATTGTAAGGAATGACTATTTTGTAATTTTTGAGAGTACAGTTATTCGATTGTAACAAAAAACGTTTCGGTAACCACAATAAAAATCGGACCCTAGTACAGTGACCAAAAAGTTATTTATCCCTACATACTTTGTAAATATCGTATACTTTCTTAATGGACTAAATGGCCCTCCCCTCCTCACCAAGTCTGGTCCCCCCTCCTTTTGGTTTTCTCCAAACTTAGTTTGTTCTCTATTTCAATGTTTAACTAATTTAGTTAGCTGCAATCGTTGACTTTTCTCTAAGTTTAATTTTTCGTATTTGTGAATAGTGACTTCATTTTTATACATCATATAAATACTCAGATCCAATACGTCCTACCATATAAATGAATAGCGCTTTCCTAGTTTAGTACCACGTATAATTTCTACATTTTTGAGTCTTATAAATATTCGAGGTTATTACAGGGGGCACAAGACGTTTTCTTAGGCGGCCTCATTTTTTATTTTTTTATTATCCATGTTTGTTGTATTGTACGAAGCATAAAATAGATGTAATTTTTTAAAATTATACATGAAAAATATCAAAAAAGAATCTTTGAAGACTAAAAATTCATTTTAAGTATTTTAGATGTTCAAATAGAGGTCTACTTCTACCTAGGCAGAGACTTAGGAGTCCAACTAAATCTAGGCGATGAAGAACCGCCTAGCGAAGATTAATCGGACTTGGGCGAGAATTTTTGAAGCAATGCTAAATACCAAAACATATCCATATTTAAATTAGAATTGTTTTTAGGAACAATTACATATAATAGTATATTTTAATAAAATAATACAAAAAAAGTGCACTTATTAAATATTTACATAATTAATGCAAATACAATACTTAATTACAAAAAGAGTGTAATCCCTTTAATTATGCACACGATTTTCTCCACCATCTCTCCCACAATTTTCTCCCCATCTCTCCCACGATTTTCTCCCACTCCATTTCATTTCCCTTCTTCTTCTCTCCTCCTCCTTCCGCCTCCTTCCTCCTCCTCCTCCTCCTCCTCCTCCTCCTCCCCCCTCCAACCCTCCCCTCCGCCTCGGCCTCCCGCCTCCCCTCCTCCCTCCTCCCGCCTCCCGCCTCCCGCCTCCTCCTCCTCCTCCTCCCCCCCCCTCCCCTCCTCCCCCCCCTTTCTCGCCCCCGCCCTCCTCCTCCCTTCCCCTCCCCTCCCCTCCCCTCCCTTCCCCCTTCCCCCTCCCGCCCTGCCCCGCCTCCGCCTCGCCTCCCGCCTCACCACCTCCCCTCCCTCGCCTCCCTTCCTCCCGCATCCCCCTCCTCGCCTCCCTTTCTCCTCCCCCCCTCTTCCCGCCCCCTTTCTCCTCCACCCTCCTCTCCCCCACACCCCACGCCCCACCCTCCTCCTCCCCCCCTCCTCTCCTCGATCCCTCCCTCCCACCGCCTGGGGTCCATTCTTTATTTTCACCGTGTGAAATCTTCCGATAAGGTAACAATTTCAGTTTTATTAGGTTACTAATTTATTTTGGATGTGATATAGGTTGGTAATTAAACTTCATGTAGTTGGTTACCAAATCATTTGATAAGGTAACCAATTGAGTTTTATTAGCTTACTAATATATTTTGAATGTGATGCAGTTGGTAACCAAAATTTATGCAGTTGGTTACTAAACCTTCCGATAAGGTAACCAATTTAGTTTTATTAGGTTACTAATTTATTTTGGATGTGATGCAGTTGGTAACCAAATTTCATATAGTTGGTTACCAAACCATTTGATAAGGTAACCAATTCAGTTTTATTTGATTACCAATTTTATTTTAAATGTAATGCAGTTACTAGTCAAAATTCGTATAAAGGTAACCATTTTAATTTTTGTGGGTAACCAAATCGTCAAAAGAAATTGAATAAAGAACTCTCGTTCATGGCATGATGATAATAATGGCGGAAAATGTGGTATGGCGAGAGAGGAGGATGATGAACATTAGCTCCTTCATAATTTTTTATTTTTAATTTTCTCATTTTGATTTGAATTTTGAAATATGGATTTGAAATTGTTGTTAGAGACAAGATTTGAATTTGAATTATTAGTTATCCTTGATTTTAGGTTTCTTTATTAATGTGAATTGTACTATTTTTGTAATATGAGTCTTAATTACACTCTTTTTGTAATTATTTAGTTGATGCACTTTTCTTGTAATTATTTTCTATTTGTTGTATACTTATGTAAAGGACCCTTGTTTTTAAACCACCCAAAAAATCCCCTAAATGGGCTCCTGGTCCACTTTAACAAGTCCCCATGACAATATCTCCTAAAAATAAATTCATTTATATATTTCATAATTATTGTCTTTTTATACACATCTTTAAATAATAATGGGTTAAGTTCAGATCACCACCTGGGATTTGGGCGTTTTCCCACTTAACCACCTGTAATCAGTAAAGCTACATTTAAACTTCCGACTTTTTGAGTTGAACTGAATAAATGCTTTCCGTCTTAACTCCGTTAGTTGAGTTGGCTAAAGACTTAATTACCCTCCATATATATATTGAAAGCTTCCATCTTCCTTCTCATCATCCTCGTTCTCAATTTCTTCACTTTCTCTGTCCAAACTCCTCAGCACAACCAAATTAGATACTAACTTCATAACCAAATCTAGAACTGCACAATCCAAAATCTTGAGCCCCAAAAATTTCTAACAGATGACCATGTCACTAGATTCACACCCAGCTGGAAACACTAAATTAAACACATCCAACCTAAACACAAAAAGTATTATAATTACACTTATAATGTTGTTTTGCAATCTAAAAAAAAGTTTGATAAATCCGTGCTATAATAATAATAATAAACCCAGAAAAATTAACAAAAGCCCAGAAAAATTAACAACAATCAATACCCAAAAAAAGTAGTAACTTGAACAACAAAATACTTGATATTTATCGCTTAAAACTTCCAGACCTCAAAATAAAAACCTTACCCGAAATTAAACCTTCAAAATTTTAATATCTGATAAATAATTCCATTTAAACAAGCTTGTAACCTTCAATTCATTCGCTAGATACGATTCTGGACATGAATTTTAGCACAACTTACCTTAAAATTTTTGGGAAATGAGTGACGAATGCCAAATTTGTTCGCTCTACAAAGCGTAAAACGACGTCCCAACTTTATTTGAATTGGTAACGGAAAAGCATGTGATTTGGACGTCCCAGAGAGAAATATATAGAGATAGAAAGAGAACATGCTGAGAAATTGCAGATATAACTCTTGATTTTTCGGATCTGGTTTATTTCTATTGTTAGATTCTGTTGCTAATTTCTAATCTCATTCATGTGCTTCCTCATCTCTAACTTTCGACACCCTCCCATCACTGCTTGGCCCACCCATTTTTGGATTTGATTCGTGATGCCTTTGAGAGTGTTGGTGGGTTTGAAGGTTGAAGAGAGAATAAGAGGAAAAGAGAGGAAGAAGAAGGGGGTATTTTAGACATTTACTAGGTTTTTTTTAACTCTTACAGCCCCTTTTCATGTGCTTTTGGCGTTTGACATATACGCACGGTTAAGTTGGATGGAAAATGTGACGTTTTCACTTCAACGCAAAAAATCGGGAGTTTAAATGAAGCTTTACTGACTAAAGGTGGTTAAGTGGGAAAGCGCCCAAACCCCAGGTGGTGATCTGAACTTAACCCAATAATAAATACTTTATTGAGTGTAAAGGATTGTGGATGGTTGTATTTTGCCCTTTTTTTAGTCTTTTACTCTTTTGTCCTTCGCTTATCCAGTCATCTGTCAGGTGTCGTGTTATTTGTGATTTGCTATGTGCCCGACCGGCTTCTTTTAGGGGGTAGTTCTCTCTGTAAATATAATTATTGTATATCAACTAAACGTACTACTCCTTTTCTCAAAATTATTTTCGCTTTTTTTATATTTGTAGGAATATATAGCATATTTGCAGCGGATATAAATCGAAAAAAATTATTTTTCTAGTTACCTCTTGAAGCGTATGTCCACAAATAATGAACGACTAGAATAACGAACTCAACGAATAATTATCTCAACGATAATTTGGACTACGTTAGAACAAGTACCAAATATGTTTTCACAGTTAGTGTAGCTACCAAACTTTCAAGCACACATGAAACCTCTAATGGCTTACAATATTATGCTAATGTTCTTCTTTGTTGTTTTGCTAACTTCAGCAGTATCTCTATATATATACATGAGGAAAAAGTGTAACTATATATATATATATTAAGCACAAGTATTAATATATATATATATATATATATATGTGTGTGTGTGTGTGTGTGTGTGTAACCCCCATATAAATATGTGTGCAACTCCCACACATAAATATATTTAACTCCCATATATAATTATATATGTAACTCCCACATTAATATAGATATAATAACACATGTTCATTGTATCTAGACAATGAACCATGTAGTTATATCCACCGAGTCGACCGCTCCATGGGCGCACCAGTTTGGATCCAATAACCAACATCTCCTACTCGCCCATGGCGAGGGCGATGTTGTTATCATATAAGCCAAATAAAGTCTAAATGTGTAAGCTGAAAATTTTGTTTAGCTACCGAACCGTGCGACCGTTGAGTTTACCTGAAATGCAGGAGCTCTAAATCAAACTCGTTAGGGCCAAAATAGAGACATCTACCCTTTTAACAAACATGCAATGTGAGAGCTTTCATGCTAAAATGTTTAAGGTTTGCATTAAAGCTATAACCTCTCAAACTCGGTGCGACGCCCCCAAAATAGGTATACATCACCCATTCTGAGTTGTCAAATATATGGTACATAAATTAAATAGAAACTTCTTTTATACAATACGACAACAGTGTAGCTTAGAGTTTTACACGAATATCGTCTCATAGACAGTATTCAAACTCAAATGAAGTCCTCATTACATTTATTATCACACTATTTTATAAAATAGTGAGGACTACTATAGCCACCATCTCGGACCGTCACTCTGTTCCCCGACTAGTCCCAGCTACGTTCTCATTTCCTGAAGAGAACAATGAAAGCAAAAAGGTGAGCTCAACTAGCCCAGTAAGATATATTATGACTAAGATAATGCGAATAAATTATCGTTAGCCTTCAACAATGTTAAAGCGATAAAAATACTGATAAACATCAAGTTTAAGCTGCAATGGAATAAGCAATCCATTAGAAGAGTCAAGTAGAGCATGATATCTACTATCTTCTATGATTTAAAAAGTTTTTCATCAACTTTATCGCTGAGACTCAGCTTAATAAATAAACCACATCATCGAATCATCCGTGCACTACGGGTCAAGGATATTCATGTAATCATTAATGATCATGATCATACCAACAACTGTCCATCAATGCACTATGGGCCCATGAGGACTTTTACCACATCATTTGTAATATTGCGGTCATGATTATACCGAATAATCTCTAGTCATAATCATACCAATCAATAGTACATTTATGCACATAAGCCACAGATGACTTTTATCACAATATAAGCATGAGGATGATGACAATGATATAAGAATTGAATTAAAAGAAAGCAAATGATAAATTTTTAAAGATTTATAATTTAATTTATCCAGAATTCAATAATGTCCAAATTGTCAACATGATACTACTTTGTGGAGTAAAATTCAAGAATAATATTGTATCAAAAATGATTTGGATAGCAAAGGAATCAATTTTTGTCATGAATAATTCCCCGGGTAAATAGTACCCGAGTGAATAGTACCCCGTGAATAGTTCTTAGTGAATAGTACCAGTATAAATAAATACTACTCATGGACAGTACTCCGGCATGAAAATCTTAAAATTTAACAAGAATGTGCAGAAAATATCCTTGTGAAACGATACTAGATGAAGCCTTAAATTTCAAGGATATTCTACTAATTTCACGGAGTATAGAAGCAATACTTTAACAAAATGAGGGTATAATCGAGAATACGAGGCGAAATAATATTACTCACATACTCTGAGAGTATAGAAGAAAATATTATTCTTATGAATCTTGAAAAAATAATATCTCTTACCTCGGAAAGAAAATGGATCTTTGGAATAGTGAAGTAGCAAACTTCTCTTCTTCTTTCTCTCTATAGCTTCTCTCTCTATGATTGCTCTTATGAGTCTTAGTGAATTGGTGAGAATAAAAGAAGTATGAGCTTCTATTTATAGGAAAATATAGTTTCGATAATTGCACATTTTGGAGCTCGAAATATTACCGTATAATACCTTCATCTTTTCCTTCATTTTTAATTTAGTCATACAAGTATTATTAAACTTGCACCACCTCCCCTAATAGTACATGAATGTGAATCAATAGTTCTATACATGTGAAAAAAAATAGTTACGGTATAGTACCTTCATCTATACCTCTATTTTTAATTTAATCATGCAAGTATTATCAATCTTGCACCACCTCCCCTAATAGTACATGTATGTGAATCAATAGTACATACATGTGAACAAATAGTTATAAGCGTGTGAATTAATAACAATTAATTACTCATTTATCCGATTAGTTACCCGATTGGTCAATATAACCTCCAGAAATCAATTATTATCGAAATAAATGTCGATTTCCACTAACATTAATAATCCCAACACAATGAAAATATTAATTTCATCTTTAATCAACACGAACTTATTCATTACTAATATTATAACTTATAATATTTAACAACCAGGTCATTCCCAGGAAAGAGGGGGCTTTCCGATAAGGATTTCTCCCTATTGACGCGCAATTAGGTGACCAAACATCTCCTCGACAGAACTTTCTAGACATTGTCAATATTGTAAATAATAATATGAATAACTTTGTCGTCTCAATTATTGATTTAATAATAATAAATATTATGTAGATGATACTGTGACAATAATTAAATCAATAATATGAGAGATATTATGCAACAATTATTGCAGTAATAATTGAGTATAACTGAGTGACTTCTCACGTAAGCATCAATAATCAATACCGTGTGCTACTATGCAACCACGCGTATTAATGTTCTTTTACCACCGGCTATTTCAACAGTTTAACGGTAACACTTTCGCCGTTATTTTTATAAAAAGAAAATTCTGTCGTTTTCTAACTCAGACACTAATTCCGTTTGTGGGGTCCACCAATGATTGTGTCATCGTACGAATATTTCCCTGTTAAAACGAATATTCCCCGACCAATCTAATATTTTATAACCACTTGCTTATTTTGCAAAATTTATAAATATTACCCACAATTATAACATTATATCAAATCCATACCATAATATTCAAAAATATAATTCGAGAAAAATTAATCTTTATTCATAAAAGTTGGGGTATTACTCTTTTACCCTTTTCAGTACACTATGGAATAGAATATGAATAATCAATAAAAAATTGCAAAGATATGAAAATGGGTATATATATATATATATATATATAAATAAAACTTACAACATTTTCAGTAGGTGGATTCACTTGTTTTTTTGCTCTTATATTTTGCCTTGGGGACTAGAGTTTATGGGCATGCAGGTAATGTCCATGTAGAGTTGGGTGCTTTGGACACCTAAGTCAATTGTGACCCTCTTTCTTGCATAAGCTGCAGTGCATCTTCCTCCCTTTTCTTGACACCCTACCCACCTTCCCACTGTTATTTACTCCATCCTCCCACTCATCTTTTCTTCTTAACATTTTTGGCCTTCCCTTCAACTTCTTTTTAATAGGTGGAGGTAACAAGATATCACAATTAGTAAAGTCCCAAAAATCTTCCCCATTCAACACTTCTAAAGTATGAGAATAAGTCTTAATGTAAGTGTCCCTAATGTACCAGTGAGCCACATAATCTATTGGGTTTCCATATATAGAATGAATTGCCCTAATAGCATGACAACAAGGGATACTTGTCAAATCCCACACCCTACATGCACAACTTTTCTCCACAAGGTTAACAGTGTATCCTCCTCTCCAGCTCTCCTTCACTTGGAACTTTGACTATCCATCCCATAAAGCTTCACAATGTGTAGATTCTAAGATAGCAGCGTCCAATATCTTCTTAATCCATGGGCATATTAATTCTTCAGTCTTCAATATTTCATCTCTTTTTTGGTGCAACCTCACCATAATTTGATCATGTATCTCAGCTAGCATGTGTAACACTGGCATATATCTTGCCTTTATGATCCATGCATTGAAGCACTCATACATGTTATTATCCACACTGTCAGTCTCTGAGTGAGTCTCAAAGAATGCCTTGGACCAAATCTTGGGATCTTGCTCTGCAAGTTTATCATGTGCAGGAATTGATACTCTTTTAACCTCTGCCATTGTCATTTTGTGTGCTACAATATGAGTTGCCATGGCTGCCTCCCAAAAAGCTGTTTTAAGAGCTTGGGAATGATACTTCTTCCTCCAATTTACATAGATGTGCCTTGCACAGTTTCTATGCTCTGCAAGAGGAAGAAGATCTTGAATACCTCCTTTCAACCCTTGAAAATATCAATTATTAGATAAATGTACATGGCCACAATTTCAAAAATAAATAATGATGTGAATTGTAATTATTACCAAATATTAACAAAGATGCTAACCTTTTGTTGGTCGGATATTAAAGTCAGCCCATAGCCATCTCCCAACGTAAGATCAGACACCAACAACTGCATGAACCAAGTCCAACTGTCATAATTCTCACTCTCCACCACCCCCATAGCTATAAGAAACATCTGATTGTTTCCATCCCTGTTAACTGCAGATAAAAACTGTCCACCACATACTGTTTTCAAAAAACAGTCGTCCAAGCCAATAACAGGCCTACACGAAATTCGAGAAAATCCTTCCACGAATCTCCGATAATAACCAGCTAAGCCTAGAAAACTACATATTTCGGTCATCGACTTCAGTTGCTCCATCCGTTTCAAATTATAGGATCAATATTATCTTTTGTAAAGTCAATTTCAAATATTTTCAAACTCAAAATTGAGATGAATTCTTTAGTTTATATCAATACAATTATGAATATCACAAAATATTGAAAAAGTATCGCTAGTTATATGTTTTATTATTTTTAAATCTTAAATAAATTATATTCATTTTGAATTTTAAACATGTCTCAATTTGAGTTTTAAAAAGCTAAAGTGATCTTATAATTCGGAACAGAGAGTATATGAATTCTACCATTTAATTAAAAAATTGATATTTCTACATGAGAAAATAATATTTTTACATGATATCTCTTGCATAAATTGTGAGTGAGTTTCACAAGTATGTGAGAGAGACTCAAGTAGAAATATTATTTTTCCATGATATCAATGCCCTTTAACTACATTAATACATAATTGTTTGTGCACTATTTGTGCACATAAAATTTACTCAATATAATAATTAATAATATTAGTTCTTAATTATTTAATTATTATACGATAACTATAAATATTTTTACTAAAATTAAATAGATTTGTATCAAGTTTAAATTTAAGAATTGTGGAAATTGACATATAAAACGGAGGGAGTGTATTCTTAGAGAATCTCTAACAGTAGTTAGCAAACAAAAAAACTCTTTAAATTAGAGTTTATTAACCTATGTGTCAATTTGAAGAATATTATTTGCTACTTTAATGTTTTGTGCCTCATCAGTTTCATCAATTCAATTAATGCAGCATTTGACTTAAATAAATAAAGAAGAATGATATTAAATTTTAAAATAATTTGTACATCAAAACCATCGAGCAAAATAAATATTTTTAGCCTTTTTCATATGATTTTGATTCTCCCAAAATAAAATAAATGTTTTGAAGAGACAAAGTCAACTTACCAGTTCTTAAAAAAGAGAACGAGATTGCATATTTGATGACTAAAGTTGGAGAGGCTGTTGAAGATAATTTTTCTGATATGACTCACCTATTTGAATATTCCAAATTGGTTAAAAAGATTGTTGGAGATACTCTTTTGCATCAGCTTCATATATACTTTACTTATTATTACAAATAAAAAAAACTACATCTTCAAGAAATAGAAAATAATAATGCTAGGTACACATGAATGTAGAGAGTGTTTGTTTAGAGCTGAATGGAGCTAAATCTGAATGGCTGAATCGGTAAGATGAACGAGCTGAATAGCTAAGTCAATTTTTTTTAGCTGAATGAGCAGCTAAATGAAGTAAAAAAAAAATAAAAAAAATAAAAAAAAATTATTAACTATTATATTAAGTAATATTAAATAAATTTACAACAATTTTGAATTTTTCAGAGGGGTAAAATAATAAAGTTTTGTCATTCAGATGTTTCAGATATATCAATTACCAAACATTTTTTTTCATTCAGATTCAACTCATTCAGATTCAGATTCAACTCATTCAGATTCAGATTCATTTAGTTTTTATCAAACACCCCGTACTCCCTAAAATCATTGACCACTCTTTAATTGTTTACATAAATGTAACTTATATACACAATAGACAAAAAATACCAGAAGCCTAATATGCTTTGTATCAATCAACAACTACTGTAATATATATTCTGAATATCATATTGAGCAAAAAAGAGTTTTAAGCAAGAAAAGTTAAGAAAATGGATAGGAAGCCAGTTCAAACAAGATGTCAAGAAAGAAGCTGCGGTCGAGGCAATTGCAATTGCTGCTGAGGTGGAAGGTGTCGGTTAAAGTTCATGTGGCTGCGGTGGTGGTATTAGTAATTTGGTAATGGTATTGGTGGTGGGGGTTGTGCTTAATGGTCTTTTATTGAACTCTTAGGTGTTGTTTGTGAAGAGGTCTTAATAGACCACCTCTTATTCGCTAAGAGGATAGATGTTGTTTGTTTGTTTTTGTTACTTCTGAATGCCTCTAAATGGTTAAGATATAAAATCAAATCTAAATTATTCAGACATGCCTCTTAATGAATTTTGCTATTTTTTAGACACAAATACCCTCTTCAATATTATCAATTTTCTTGTGTATCCATGCCAACCACTACCACCCACCGGCGCCACAAGACCACCAGATCTGCGGAGGGAAGAGGGAGGGAGGAGGGGGGAGAGGTGAGGCAAGTGTGGGGAAGGCGAGGGAGGAGGTGGGACGGGGATGGGGGAGGAGGGGGGAGGGGGGGGGGAGGAGGTGGGTGTGGAGAGGGGAGGAGGGGGAGGCCTTGATGAAGGAGGGAGGAGGGGAGGGGGGGGGTGGGGATGGGGGTGGGGTGGGGGGGAGGTGGGGGAGGGGGGGGGCGGGCAGGGGCGGGGCGGGGGGAAGTGGGGGGAGGGAGGAGGAGGAGGGGGGGGGTGGGGTGGGGTGGGGTGGGGTGGGTGGGGTGGGGATGGGGAGGAGGGAGAAAAAGAAGTCTTTGTTTTTATTTATTTTTTCAAAGGTTAAAATAGTAAAAATATGTTATTACGACATTTTGAAAAAAATAATTATCAAACAATATTTTTTTATTAGATACAATTCTATTTAGATACTTTATATTATTCAGATGTCTGAACTATTCAGATCTTAACAACTAATTTTATCAAACACAACCTTACGAGGCTAGGAATGGTCTGGGTATTTATGTTTGGATATTATGTTAGTTTTAATGAGTCTGGATTTGGTTTATGCTATTGGTGAAAATTTTTATATGAAATGTGAAGTTCCCCCTTAATATAATCTATTGGATTTGAGATTTAGTTAGAAATTTACACAATTTTTCGTTGAATCAAACCTAAGGGAGCCTAACAAGCCACTAAACAATATTGTTCACCTTACAAAAATAGCCACAAATTCCTTGGAATTGAGCAGTGAGTGGTCTACACAAAAACACAGACACGAAAAAAAAAATAACAAAAAAACACCATGGTCATGGAAGATAAATTCCATATAGATCCTCCAAAACAACTTTGACAAACAAACTTAAGTCGATGTGAATGACAAAAAGTAGATTCTTATTTACTGATGCTTTGTATCTAGGATTCGGGTCCAAAATCAGCTCCCAAACTGATTTAGAGGCTTTGTCTAGCACTGAAGATATGCACAACATAAACAAGAAATGGAAAAAAGTTAAACCAGGTGAAACTTCTATAATTTAATACAAGGAAAAAAATGGTCTCATCATGCAGAGACAGAATCCTAATCATACAATTATGCAGAGGGGAATTGACAGTGCTAAAAACTCAAGATGGCTGCAGATAGAAAGGATTTCTAAAATTTTCTTCCGGGGGGGATTTAATTTCTTGTATACAGGGAGATTCGAGGGCAATTTCTTTAGATGTAATTTCCTAGTATCCACTTTGTGACGCCCCCAAAATTAGGTATACGTCACCCATCTTGGGTCGCCACTTACATGGTACATAAATTCAAATACAACTTAATAATACAACTGTCGTGTACAATACGACAAAACATAAACTGTGAGTTCGAATACAAATATTGTCTACTAGAGATTATACAAACTCAAAAGGAGTCGTTATAATTTTTATTACACTATTTCACAGAATAGTGAGGATTACTAATCTTATCATGCGTCCGTCTACTCCAGTTCTCCCGACTAATCCTCGCCACGTTCTCATTTCTCAAGAGAACAATAAAAGTAAAAGGGTGAGCTCAACTAGCCCGAGAGAGAAATATTATGACTAAGATAATGAAGAATATATTATCGTTAGCCTTGCGGTGTTAAAGCGATACAATATAACAACCATCAAGTTTAAGCTGCGGTGAACAAGCAATCCATTAAAAGAGTCAAGTAGAGAATAAAATCTAATATCTTTTATGATTTAGAAGGTTTTTCATCACTTTTATCATTTGGGGACATAGCTTAATAAATAATCCACATCATTGAATCACCCGCGCACTACTACCAAGGATATTTTTAGTATCACGACCACAATTATCCATGCACTACAAGCCAAGAATATTTGTGTATTCAATAATGGTCATGATCATGCCAACAATTGTCCATCAATGCACTACGGGCCAATGAGGACTTTTACCACATCATTTGTAACATTACGATTACCATGATTACATCGAATAATCCTCGGTCATAATCATACCAAGTCCATCTACATGCACTATAGGCCACGAGATGACTTTCAACAAAATATAAACATGAGGATGATGACAATGATATAAGAATTCAATAAAACAAGTTCAAGAATTATTTTATCCAAAGATCTAATAACGTCAAATTGTCAACATGATCTTTGTTTTGTAGAGTAAAATTCAAGAATGCTCGGAAGAATATTTCCAAGAAAAGATATTGGATGAAACGCAAATATCAAGGATATTCCACTAATTTCATGGAGTATAGAAGTCAAAACTTTAACCAATTTGAATATAATAAGGAATGAAATAACAAAAGAAATCACCGAGCATGCGATAATCGCAGACAGTGAGTTATTCCAACGAGAATAATAAATAACGGAATCGAATTCCCACAGAAACGCATGCATACGATATTCAATGAGAATAATAAAGATGAAACTGTGTCCGGCGCGAGAACGCTTGCAGACGGGATGTTCAAAAGAATGATAAAGAATGGAACAAAAGAATTTCAAGAAGTATATGGTGGCAGCACAGATCTGAGTTATTCCAAAGAATAATAAGAATGGAATAAATGAAGTTCTCTTCATAGATTAGAAAGAAATAATACTCCCTACAAGTACAACAAATAATATTCCCTACCTTGGAAAAACTGGATACTGGAATAATGAGTATTAGATTTCTCTTCTTTTTTCTCTCTATAATTTCTCTCTATAATAATCGCTCTAAAGCTTTTGTGAATTGGTGAGAAATGAAGGAATAATGAGCTTCTATTTATAGGAAAATATAGTTTCGATAATTGCACGTTTTGGGGCTCGAAAATTACAGTATAATACCTCCAACTTTTCTTTCATTTATAATTTAGTCCTGCAAGTATTATCAATCTTGTACCAACTCCCCTAATAGTAAATAATGTGAATTAATAGTTCCATCATGTGAATCAATAGTATAATCATGTGAAAAATACGAATTTCAGTATAGTACCTCCATCTATAACTCCATTTTTAATTTAGTCATGCAAGTATTATCAATCTTGCACCAACTCCCCTAATAGTAAATAATGTGATTCAATAAAACACATATGTGAACAAATAGTTATATAAGCATGTGAATTAGTAGCAATTAATTGCTCATTTATCCGATAAATTACCCGATTATCAATATAACCCCTAGACATCAATTATCATCGGAATAAATGTCGTTTTTCACAAACACAAACAATTCCAACATAATGAAACTATTTTTATCAAAAATATAAATTTTGAAATTTTGAAATTTGATTTTTTCCAAAAAAGTCAACTGTTGACTTTTTGACCAAATAGTGAATCCCGAAAAATTTTGTGTTTATAGACTATTTTTACTAATTTCGCTGTTAGGACTCAAATATCACGTCCAGGGTCTCCAAATTCAACTCTAACAACATTCATTATTAATATTATAACTCACAATATTTATCAACCCAGTCGTTCGGGGAAAGAGGAGACTTTCCAATAAGGATTTCTCCCTATCGACTTGCAATTAGGTGACCAAACCTCTCATTGATGAACTTTAGACATTGTAAATATTGCAATTTATAATATGAATAATTTTAATAAATCTCAAGTATCGATTTAATAAAAACATTTTATCACGGATGATCTTTGTGACAATAATTGAATCAATAATATGATAGATATGACGCAAAGAATTATTGTGAGTAATAATTGAGTATAACCGAGTGACTTCTCACGTAAGCATCGATAATCAATCACCAGTATTGCTCTTATGCAACCACGCCAGATATTCTTGTACTTTTAACAAGGTGTTTCAATGATTAATCAGTAAAACTTCCGCCAATTATTTTTGTCGTTTTCTCAATCCGATAATAATTACATTGTGGGGGTCCACCAATGATTGTCTTGGTTGCATGCGAATATTCCTTGTTAAAATGAATATTCTTCGACCAATCGAATATTATATAACAACTTGCGTCCTTTGCAAAATTTATAAATATTACCCACAACTATAACATTATATCAAATCCACACCATAATATTCAAAAATATATTTCGAGAAAATTTAATCTTTATTCAAAAAAATCAGGGGTCTCACACACTTTGTAGGACAACCTCTTATCATCCACTTATGTAACTTCTCTTTTCTCAATTAATGAAATCTTCTTCCTTGAAAAAAGAACGTGTTGAGAATTGTACTTGAAAAATAAGTAACATATACAGAGTTGAGAAATTGGATCCAGCCTAACTAGGACCATGAATTTTAGTCTCTTCTACATGCTCTATTATAGCTTTAACAATAACCCAACTTTTATATTGGCAGTGTTCTAAAAATCCCCGCCTAGGCCCCCTGAAGCCTCACATAAGCTCAAGACGGCAAAAAAATCCCTTCAGAAAATTAGGCAGGACCTAGGAGGGCTATGCAGGGTCTAGGCGGAGAGTTTTTTTTTTATTTTAATAATTACCCAAACCAGATCATACTAGCTTTGATACCAACTGTGACGCCCCCAAAATTAGGTATACGTCACCCATCTTGGGTCGCCACTTACATGGTACATAAATTCAAATACAACTTAATAATACAACTGTCGTGTACAATACGACAAAACATAAACTGTGAGTTCGAATACAAATATTGTCTACTAGAGATTATACAAACTCAAAAGGAGTCCTTATTACAATTTTTATTACACTATTTCACAGAATAGTGAGGACTACTAATGTTATTGTAAGACCCCGAATTTTATGAAATAAAGGTATTCAATTTTTCTTATAATTACTATTCAGTAAATGGTTAAATTGATAAAAGGTTAAAGTTAAGGGTGATATATGAATTTTTTTTTCAAAATACGCGAGGGGTATAAAGTATTCATTATTGTCGTGGGAATATTCGTTTGGTCGTGGAATATTCTTTTACGTCGGGGAATATTAAATACGGCCAGCCTATTATTTGTGGGCCCATACGTAATAAGCGTCGGATGAAGAAAACGACAAAATTAAGTTTTTATAAATAACGGCGTAATCGTTACTGAGTAACACTTTGTTGGAATACCCGGTTGGTAAAGTAAAGTAATACGCGTTGTTGCACGATGGCATTACAGTATTAGATAGTATTTTTTCAATTATTGATCCTTACGTAAGAAGGCCTTTACTCAATAATTTTCACGGTGAATTCTTATTCAATATTTTATTTTATTGATTTAATAATTGTCTGCGTTGATATTTTATTGTTGTTCGATAATTGTCACTTGCACATTATCTCCATTATCGGATCAATAATTCATATTATTTAAATAATATTATTAGATAGCATTATTGGCGATGTACAGAAAGTTACATCGAGGAGAGGTTTGGTCACCTAATTGCGGCGCCCGATGAAGGAGAAATCCTTATCGGAAGCCCCCTCTTTCACAGAAGCGGCTTTTGGTCATCATAATTGTGATTCGTAATATTATTTGTGAATAATTAATTATTGATTCATATGATAAAGAAATATTTATTTTATGTGGATATAAATGATGGATTTATTTATGTGGTTATAAATGAAGAAATTAATGTTGAGGTGTTTTATCGAGTATTTTATCGGATGGAGGTATTAAAATCAAATCAGTATTTTTACGATATATTGCGTGAGTTATAATTTTTAATCCGATAGTTGGATCGTTGTAATTTTGGATATGTTATACATACATAAGTTGAGTATATGTCCACAAATTTTGAACAATTAAAATGAACGAATGATTTGTTATGAATTTTAAGAGGTGGTGATTGGAAATTAGGTTTATAATTGATTTTGGTGGAAAATTCTAGAATTGAGTGGGCCCCACTTGTGGTTGGTGAAGAAATGTGCTGAATTTTATTTTAAATGTGGTGGGTGGCAATAGTAGAAAGAAGTAAAGCCATCGTGTAGCAGGTCAAGTCTGCTTGTTGAGCTAACATTTTCCTATAAATAGAGGGCTAAGTTAGAATTGAAAATCACACCGTAAACAAAGTTTCTCTCTTTCTCTCTCTATATTATCGAGCGTATTCTTGTGAGTATTTTGAGTATACTTTGAGTATTGTTAGAGGGCAAGTTCCCTCAAAGACTATATCAGGTGTTTCAACTGAAGTACTTGTCTTTCGAGGTAAGAGATATTATTTTTTTCAGTAATGATATTATTTCTTCAATATCATTTATCTTTGAAATATTGGTTGAAACTTTTTATCAAATTTGGAACTTTTTCATGCTGGGGTTACTTATTCACGAGTTCTTATTCATGAGTTACTTATTCACGAGTTACTATTCACAATACTATTCATGAAGCGTGAAGATGTTTTTTTGTGGAATTTCTATCTTTTTTGGTGTCGAATTACTTATTCACGTATACCAAGACTATTCACGAATCTGATCTTATTCAATAGAAAAATGAAAATTTTTCTTTTCGTCTAAAATATCTATTCGGATACTAGCTTTGATTGTATCCATGTTTTGATCATTCTTGAATTTTACACCACTATGATTATTTTGAGGTATTTTTGGATGTATAGATTAGGAGTTATGGATTTTATGAGAAAAGACTATTTTAAAAGTAACTATTTATAACTTCTTGCGGTTAACTCCAAAATTGATGAAATTTTTATTGAGAGTACATCTATATAATATCAAATTGTACTACTGTGAATTTGAAATTTTGGATAAAAGTACAATTTATGATAAATGTTTAAATATTAAATTGGTTTTGGCCATATGAAAAATAGTAAATGAATTTTTAAAATTTCGAGAAAAATATATGTTCAATATGGGACTATTTTATGCTAAATCCCGAAAAGAAATATTTTAGAAGCGATTTGGTATTTTCATTAAAATGTTCTAGTTATGAGCAAATGAATTAAATATGTTATGTGAAGTAAGAAAATTAGAAAATATGATTTTATGGTTTGAGAATCATATATGAGGTATGCTGATTTTTGATGAGGGTTTTAGTTATTGGTGATGAAATTTTATGAGTTTGGCATTTTATGATGATTAAATGCATTAATTAGTAAAGTGTAAACAATTTAATTAAATTGTTTATAAGTTTGAGAAATGATTAAAATATTATTATAATATTAATAATATTAGATTATGAGATTTCTAAGTGATTTATAACATTTGGATTAAGGTGTTATAAATATGGATATGAATTTTATTATGAAACTTTATCTTTTCGTGTCGAGAGGTTTACTTATGCGTATACGGGACTATGTCACGAACACGGGTCTTATTCACAATAAATTGGTTTCTTCTCCGACCAAATTATCGTTGATTTATGAATCTTACTCTTGAAATTAAAACCATGTTTTGATTATATTATTTTATATAACATTCTTATAACCCTAATGATGATATTTCTCTTTGACTTGAGTGTAAAGATGGGTAGATTATTGGTATGATCGTGACCATAGGTTCTCTTTGCCGATGGTGCAAAAGTTGAATTGTTGGATCGGTATGATCATAACCATTGAATTTACAATTGAATATTTTTAGCTTAAGTGCAAAGGTGAATTGATCAACATGGTTATAATTATTGTTATATAACTTCCGAAATGATTATGTATTTCTTTGATATATGAATATCTTTGGCTCGTTGTGCAAAGATGACTGTTGTTGAATAATCTTTGCTTTGTAGTGCAAAGATGAATTATTGATGAATATCTTTGGCTTGTAATGCAAAGATGTCCCGTTGTTGAATATCTTTAGCTTTGTAGTGTAAAGATGAATCTGTTGATGAATATCTTTGGCCCGTGGTGCAAAAGATGAATTTATTAGTATGATTATGAGCAGAGGCGTGATTTGGTATAACCATGATCTTTGATGTTTGAGGTAAAGACAAGTGATGAAAATTATCTTCGTCACGGATGAGAAGAGGAATTTAGAATCACAATTATGATTATGAGTTATTCATATGATTGTGGAAAGGGCTGTTGATTGATGTTCTGGAGGATAAAATATTGTTGGTGGATTTTTAACATGGAGGAGACAATAGACTTTATAGTCTATTTGACTCTTCTAATGGATCGCTTCATTCACTTAACTATGGTTGAAAAGTTTTATCATCTACCATATGTTCTAAATCTACGATTTATTATCGATGAAGACTATTGATAATTTATTTATCTTTAGTTATAATATTCTTTCTTCGAGCTAGTTGTGCTCACCCTTTTGTTTCACAATTCCTTTCGTGTAATAAAAAGTGTATTTGGGTTGGCGGGGATAAGAGGAATAGAAGCGGTGGTCTATAGTTGTTGAGGTTCTCCCTAAAGAGTATGAAAATAATTTTATTGAGGGCTTTAGTGTGTTGTATTTTATACATCATTTAATAGTTATTTTGGTAAATTAAATAGGGTGAGGCGTAACCCAACTTTGGAAGGGTGTTTTGTCACTATCATACAAGATGTCTAATGACATACAAACTCGTGTTATCATAAGACATGGTTGTGCTCATCCACTTGCCGAGTATATTTACAAGCACTACCTATATAATCTTGGTGTTTGTTTGGAGTATAATACCAAATTAGAGACGAGTGGAGATAATGATATGTCAAGAGAAGACTTCGCCATTGGGAAGAATATGATAGTAATCTTCTTGTTTTTCTTTGGGGTCTATTAGATTCAACCAAGGATAATTACGTGGCCATATGATATCTACTATAACCTAAAAGCATGGCCTCCCATGTACGAAGGTTTCTTGAGCACTTCCCAAAGATTCTAATTTCTAAAAGCAGTTTTTGACTATACCTTTATGTAAGGTGTCATTGTGACGTACACTGATTGGTATATATTTGTATCCAAACTCACAAAGATATATGTTGTTGTATTTTTGCACACGACAATTGTAGTAATAAAGTTGTAGTTGTTTTTACGTACCATGTATTTGGCGACTCGAGAATGGGTTGGATGGAATGGACCTATTTTGGGGTTATTCTGAGTTATCATCGGTCCATCACTCCGCTCCCCGACTAATCCCCCGCCACGTTCTCATTTCCGAATAGAACAATAAAAGTAAAAAGGTGAGCTCAACTAGCCCGGTAGGAAATATTATGACTAAAATAATGCGAGAATATATTATCGTTAGCCTTCAATGTGTTAAGCGATACAATATAACAACCATCAAGTTTAAGCTGCAATGAACAAAGCAATCCATTAAAAGAGTCAGTAGAGAATAAAATCTACTATCTTTTATGATTTAGAAGGTTTTTCATCACTTTTATCATTTGGGACATGACTTAATAAATAATCCACATCATTGAATCACCCCCGCACTACTGGCCGAGGATATTTTTTAGTATCACGACCACAATTATCCATGCCTTTCTGAGCGAAAGAATATTTGTGGCGCCCCCAAAATTAGGTATACATCACCCATCTTGGGTCGCCACTTACATGGTACTGAATTTAAAATACAACTTAATACATAAAGCGTGAGTTTAAATACAAATATCGTCTACTAGATATTATACAAACTCAAAAAGGAGTCCTCATTACAATTATTATCACACTATTTTACGAATAGTGAGGACTACTAATGCTATCTTCGGGACCATCACTCGTTTCCCGACTCGTCCCAAATTTATATTCTCATTTCACAGAAGAAAGCGGTGAAAGAAAGGGTGAGCTCAACTAGCCCAAGAAGAAATATTATGACTAAGATAATGCGAATAAATTATCAATAGTCTTCAACAATGTTAAACCGATAAAATACAATGATAGACAACTAGTTTAACCGCAATGGAATACGCAATCTATTAAAAGAGTCAAGTAGAAAATAAAGTCTACTATCTTTTAGGTTTTAAAGGTTTTTCATCATCGTTATAAATTTGAGACTCGGCTTTAATAAATATTCCACATCATCGAATCACCCTCGCACTACTGGCGAGGATATTCTTTAAGATCACGACCACAATTATTCACGCACTACACGGGCCAAGAATATTTGTGTATTCATTAATGGTCATGATCATGCCAACAATCGGTCCATCAATGCACTACTGACCATCGAGGATTTTTACCACATCATTTGTAACATTACGGCCATGATTACAATCGGAATAGTCTCTCGGTCATAATCATACCAAGTCCATCTATGCACTATGTGCCACGGATGACTTTAAAAAATATAAACATGAGGATGATGACAATGATATAAGAATTCAATAAAACAAGTTCAAGAATTATTTTATCCAGAATTATTAACGTCAAATTGTCAACACGATACTATTTTGTAGAGTAAAATTCAAGAATGATCGAGAAGAATATTTCCATGAAAAGATCTTTGGATGAAACGCAAATATCAAGGATATTCTACTAATTTCATGGAGTATAGAGGTCAAAGTTTTAACTTATTTGGGTATAATAAAGAATGGAATAACAAAAGAAATCACCATGCATGCGATAGACCCGCATGCAGACGAGTTATTCCAAGCAGAATAATAAATAACGGAACGGTCGGTGAAATTACAATGCAAGCGAGGATGTTCCAACAGAATAATAAAGATGGAAACGGATCCAGGTGTAAAACACACGAGATAGGATATTCAGCGAGAATAATAAAAAGGCGGAACCCGGTGGGTGTAAAACACATGCATGGATGTTCCAGCAGAATAATAATAAAGAGCGGAACCAGTGTAGGTGTAAAACACATGACATGTGATGTTCCAACAATAATAATAAATAAAGTCAGGTGGAACCAGCGGGATGTTCCAAAAAAACACATGCATGAGGATGTTCCAATGCGAATAATAGAAGAATGTCACCAAGTATAGGTAAGCCGGCGATATCTGAGTTATTCCAATGTAATAATAAGCAATGGAATAACAACAGTTCTCTCATGAATAGGAAAGAATAACACCCCTTACTTTTGGTAGGAGATTGAATATGGCGATGTAGTAAGAATAAAATACTCTTCTTCTTTCTCTCTTATTCTTTCTATACTTTTCTCTCTATAGCTTGAATGAATTCTTGAAAAATAATGAAGCCCTCAGCCTCTATTTATAGAAGATTTCTAGCTTAAGCACCGCCGTGTGAAAAGGCAAGTGGCTTGACGAATTTGGTTTGGCCTTTCAATAATGTGAAACGACAAGTGGTTCGGACGCTTGTAATGTGAAACGACAAGTGGTTCGACGTCTGGTAAAGGTAATTACTATTAACGAAGGTAAATACTATTCGACGAAGGTAAATACTATTCACAAGGGTAATTACTATTGACAAAGGTAATTACTATTGATTTGAAGGTAAATACTATTCACAAGGGTAATTACTATCGACGAAGGTAATTACTATCGATTGAAGGTAAATACTATTCACAAGGGTAATTACTATTAGGTAAATACTATGATTGAAGAGACTCTTAGATGATAACATATGAGCCCCCCATAAAATAATCAAACTTACCACAAATCATAACACATATTTAATCTTTCAACAACTATTAATCATTTATAACTTGTCGTCTCAATTATTGATTTAATACTATAACATATTATATGGATGATCTTGTGACAATAATTGAATCAATAATATAAGAGATATGATGCAACAATTCATCGTAGTAATAATTGAGCATAGGTGAGTGACTTCTCACGTAAGCATCAATAATCAATACCGTGTCTTCTTATGCAACCACGCCAGACATATTATTTCTTTTACCACGGGTAGTTCAAGCGGTTTTAACGGTAACACCTCGCCGTTATTTTTATAAAATATTTTTGTCGTTTTCTCAATCCGAATAATAATTACATTGTGGGGTCCACCAATGATTGAGCGTTATATTTAATATTCCCTAACAAAAGAATATTCCCAGACCAAACGAATATTTTATAACAACTTGCATACTTTGCAAAATTTATAAATATTACCCACAACTATAACATTATATCAAATTTATTCCATAATATTCAAAAATAATATTTATAGAAAAATTCATCTTTATTTATAAAAGTTGGGTCTTACAACCTCCCTTTTATGAAATTTCGCCCTCGAAATTAGGGGTACGATACTGGTATGTCGAAGAGGTAAGGATACCTTGATTTCATTTTGATTCTAACTCCCAAGTCATTTCCTCAACATCGTGGTTCCTCCACAAAACTTTCGATTTGAGGTATAACCTTGGAGGCGTAGAATATGTTTCTTCTTATCCAAAATTTGAGCAGAACCTCTTCATACGTCAAATCTTCCGCTATTTCGTCCCGGTTTAACTCGATAATATGGTTCGGGTCTTTCACATATTTACGTAACATAGATATGTGAAAAAGCGTTATGAACACGAGACATATTTGGCGGTAGAAACAGTCTATAGGCCACGATTCCTACTCGATCGAGGATTAAAATGGACCAGATGAATCGAGGATTAAGTTTTCCTCTCTTTCCAAATCTTGTAACTCCTTTCCATGGAGCAACTCTTAACAACACATGATCTCCTATATCGAATTCCACGTCCTTTCGATGAAGATCAACATAACTCTTTTGTCGATTTTGTGAGGTTTTTATACGTTGTCGGATCATTTGAATCTTTTAAAGTAATCATACGCATTCAACTCCGGCCCCAACAACGTTGCTTCACCCACCTCATCCCAAAGATCTTTGGAGAACGACACTTTCTTCCATACAATGCTTGAATGGAGCCATGCCAATACTTGTTTGATAAGCTGTTGTTGTAGGAAAACTCCACCAATGGTAAGAACTTGTCCCAACTCCCTGAAATCAAGGACACAGAGTCTTAATAGATCTTCAAGAGTTTGAATAGTCCTCTCCATTGTCCGTCAAAATCGAGGATGATATCGCCGAGCTAAATCGTAAGTCTGTGCCCATAGCTTTTTGCAAACTAACCCAAAATCGTGAAGTGAATCTTGGGTCTCGATCGGAAACTATGGATCCGAAGATACCATGCGATCTTACAATCTCGTTTATGTACATACTGAGCAAGACGTTCAAGTGTATAAGTTTCTCGATCGGTAAGAAATGAGCGAGACTTGGTCAATCTATCAATAATGACCCAAATCGCATCAATGCCTTGAGAAACTTTAGGAAGACCGTGAATGAAATCCATGGTAATGTGCTCCCACTTCCATTACGGAATTTCAAGTGGTTGCAATGGACCTTTTGGTACTTGATGCTCCGCTTTAACTCGTTGACAAGTTAGACACCTCGAGATAAACAATTGTATCTCTCTCTTCATATTGCTCCACCAAATGTATGGCGAATATCACGATACATTTTGGTACTCCTGAGATGGATTGCAAATGGTGTGTTGTGCGCCTCCATCATGATATTATACTTTAAATCGTGGTCGTTAGGAACACAAAGTCCGGAGTTGACTCAAGTATTCTTCTTCATCGATTCTTGCTCCAAGATAGCACCTTCTTGCACTTTTTTCCTCATACGCATCGAACTCAGTGTCCGTAGCTCGAGCAACTTTTAACTTTATCGATTAAAGTCTGGTTCTACTCGTATACCGCTATCATCACACGCGTCCTCAAGTCTTTAACTCTATCTCCATCCTTTGCAAGTCACACAAAATGGGCCTTTGCGTTGACAACATCGCACTTTCGTATTTGCATATGATTTTCTACTCAACGCGTCGCCTACCACGTTCGCTTTTCCGAGGATGGTATTGGATGGTATGATCATAATCTTTCAATGATTCTAGCCAACGTCGTTGTCGCATGTTGAGTTCCTTTTGAGTGAAGAAATATTTGAGGCTTTTATGATCCGTAAAGATCTCCACTTTCTCCCCATACAAGTAATGCCTCCAAATTTTAAGTGCAAAGACAATAAATGCTAACTCTAGATCGTGAGTAGGATAATTCCTCTCATATTCTTTGAGTTGTCGCGAGGCATAAACTATTACTTTTCCATGTTGCATGAGAACACATCCCAACCCTTTGCTCATCATCATGTAGATGACAAATCCCTCCGAGCCGGATGGTATTGTCGTAGCAGGTCTTTGAAATAAGTCTCCCTCTTGAAAAGTTCACATTCTTTGCTCCAACCGAACTTTGATCTTTCCGAGTCATTTGAGTCGATGGAATAGCGATTCGAGAAAATCCTTCCACGAATCTCCGATAATAACCAGCCTAAACCGAGAAAGCTACGACTTTGGTCATCGATTTAGGTTGTTTCGACTTTGAATAGCTTCAATCTTTCTTTGGGTCAACAGATATTCCATGACTTGATACCACGTGCCCAAGGAATGCTACTTCTTCAAGCCGTAACTCGTGATTTCTTCAACTGGCATAAAGCTTATATTCACGAAGCTTTTGGAGTGTCACCTCAAGTGTTGCTTTCATGATCTTCACGGCTTTTGGAATAAATAAGGATGTCATCAATAAAGACGACCACAAAGTGATCTAAATATTTCTTGAATACTCGGTTCATCATATCCATGAAGGCAAGCGGAGCATTAGTCAATCCAAAGGACATGACTAGAATTCATAATGCGTCGCATCGAAGTTCCAAAGCCAGATCTTTGGAATGTCGTAGATTCTAATCTTCAATTGGTGATATCCTAACGAAGATCAATCTTTGAAAAGAATTTGGCTCCTTGCAACCGGGTCAAACAGTCATCAATACGTGGCAATGGATATCTATTTTTGATGGTGGCGTGATTCAACTCCCGATAATCAATACAAAGTCGCATACTCCCATCTTTCTTCTTCACGAATAGTAAGCAGAGCACCCCAAGGAGAAGTACTTAGGACAAATAAAGCCAATGTCTAACAATTCCTGCGGTTGGGTCTTTAACTCACGAAGTTGATAGAGCTATTCGACATGGGGCTTTGGAAATAGGTTTTGTCTGGGTTCAAGGTCGATACAAAATTCAATTTCACGCCTAGGGTAGGCCAGGGAAGTTCTTGAGAATACGTCAGAAATTTATTAACAATAGGAATATCGTTTAAAACCGGCGTATTTTATTTAAATCGTGACATGAGCTAAGAAAGCTTGACATCCGTTTTTCAATAAACGAATAGCTTTATGGCTTGAGAGATTTACCGTGATTGATTTTAATGGTTTGGTCGTTTGAATTAGCATAATAGGTTGATTAGGAATATGAAAGCTAACAACCTTTTAAAACAATCAATTTTTGCATGATAAGTAGTTAACCAATCAATCCCAGAATCACGTCAAATGCAAGTATTTTTAATGAAATAAGATCGACAGTAATGTGAGGGTACCGATTTGAACCAAACAAGACTTATAAACGATTGGATGTAATGAAGGTTTCTCCCAACGGAGTTTCCACAGATAAGTCAAAGTCTAATTTCTCCGAGTCAAATTTAATCGATGGCGCAAGTAGGAGAAATAAAAGAATGGGTAGAAACCGGTATCAAATAAAGTATAGACTTCATTAGAGTTTATGATAAGCTTACCGTGATGACTTCATTCGGATTCCTTGCTCTTTGGGAGGTCACAACAAACGCCTCTCTCAGACCTCTGGGTTTTGAATTTTCCGGGATGGCCTTTGGTGCCTCCATCCTAGGTGAATTTGTCTTCAGATGGCAACAAAATCGAGCTAAGTGACCTTCTCTTCCACAATTATAACACGCTTTGACTCGCATTGACGCAGCTTTTGATCGATGTGTCCCTCTCCTCCGCATTTGAAGCATATGATAGGTGGTCTTTCTCCTTCCTTAACAATGGGTCTTTGGCTTGACGTCTTTCCACCATTGTTGAATCTCCGCTTCTTGAAATGTCCATTCTTATTGTTTGGCCCCGATTACCACCAAGTGATTACTATATCCGCCCTCATTGATTCCCTCCACGCTTGTTGTCACCGCTTGATGACTACTCTCACCGGTATTATAATTTTGTTTACCGCTCTCTTTTAGTTGTGTTGACTCATTATCGCGTTCCACTAAGCGAGCCCTATTTACAACATCCGAATACAAACACGGTTTATGAGAAATAAGATGTTGACGATTCCCGCTTCAAACCTCTTAAAAACATTCGCGCCATTCTCTCTTCATTATCCACAAGTGGGGGACGAAACCGTGATAACTCCGCAAATTTTGCCTCGTATCATGACACGGCCATATTGTTTTGTTCCAACTTGATAAATTCCACCTTCTTCACGTATGACGAATACTTTCAGAAAGTATTTGTCGTTGAATGTACTCTAGAACTTCTCCCAAGATATCTTCAAGACAAAGAAGTTGAGTACGCTTACCGATTCCCACCAAGAATCCGCCTCTCAAGAACATAAAAGCGCTAGTGGAACCTTTTGCTCTCTGAGCATCCCAAGACATCAAATATCTTGGTAATCTGCTTTATCCATGCTTCCGCCGGAAGTGGTTTTGGCTCTCCTTAAACTCCGGTGGTCCCAGCTCCTTGAATTGTTTAGCGGTGACCGCCGAGAGTTTTCCGTGTTTCCACCTACGTTTTGGGGTGAGTCGCTCCGCTTTCTTTGTTGCATAAATCGCATAAAGCCTCGAACATTTGATTATTCATCATTTGGTCGGTGTTGTTGTTTGCATGAGGATTGTCGCCTTCACGATGCACATTATCTCGATTATTGATATGTGGTGAATCAACAATCGCTCGCGCTCCATCATATTCTCAACATTCTCGATGTCATTTTCAGACATCGCCACAAAACAAAAGGTTAATTGACATGTAACAAATTATCCCTATCTTCCGACCAACCAATAAAATATAGCACATAAACTTAGGTAGGTCATACTAGCGAAGGTATTCCCTGTCTCTCCCCTCCTAAGATTATTCTCACATCTTAGCGAGGATCATATCCTAAGCTCGATACTAATCTGTGACTTCAGACACCAACTCAGGTCAAGACCTCACATTGGTACTATCATTTGCCACCGAAAGAAGGCAGGCCCCCTACGGAGAGTCCGGCCGGTGCATCCCCCATCAACGTGAAGTCACCAATGAGAGGCTCGGGGCTCTTCACACTTACGGCTCGATATTAACCGTGACGCCCCCAAAATTAGGTATACATCACCCATCTTGGGTCGCCACTTACATGGTATGTAATTTAAAATACAACTTAATACATAAACTGTGAGTTTAAATACAAATATCGTCTACTAGATATTATACAAACTCAAAAAGGAGTCCTCATTACAATTATTATCACACTATTTTACGTAATAGTGAGGACTACTAATGCTATCTTCGGGACCATCACTCGCTTCCCGACTCGTCCCCATATTCTCATTTCATTTTTCAAGAGAATAAAAAGAAAGGGTGAGCTCAACTAGCCCAAGAAGAAATATTATGACTAAGATAATGCGAATAAATTATCAATAGTCTTCAACAATGTTAAACCGATAAAATACAATAGATAAACCGGTTTAACCGCGGCGGAATATCTAATCTATTAAAAGAGTCAGTAGAAAATAAAGTCTACTATCTTTTAGGTTTTAAAAGGTTTTCATCACTGTTATAGCTGAGACTCAGCTTTAATAAATATTCCACATCATCGAATCACCCCTGCACTACGGCCAAGGATATTCTTTAGTATCACGACCACAATTATTCATGCACTACGGGCCAAGAATATTTGTGTATTCATTAATGGTCATGATCATGCCAACAACTGTCCATCAATGCACTACGGCCACTGAGGATTTTTACCACATCATTTGTAACATTACGGTCATGATTACACCGAATAGTCTCTCGGTCATAATCATACCAAGTCCATCTATGCACTACGTGCCATGTAGATGACTTTTAAAAATATAAACATGAGGATGATGACAATGATATAAAATTCAATAAAACAAGTTCAAGAATTATTTTATCCGGGAATTATTAACGCCCAAATTGTCAACATGATACTATTTTGTAGAGTAAAATTCAAGAATGATCGGAAGAATATTTCCATGAAAAAGATCTTTGGATGAAACGCGAAATATCGAGGATATTCTACTAATTTCATGGAGTATAGAAGTCAAAGTTTTAACCAATTGGGTATAATAAAGAATGGAATAACAAAAGAAATCACCATGCATGCGATAGAGCGCATGCATGAGTTATTCCAACAGAATAATAAATAACGGAACCGGTCGTGAAATTACAACCGGAGCAGGATGTTCCAATGAGAATAATAAAGATGGAACGGATCCGTAAAAAACACGATATAGGATATTCCAATGAATAATAAAAGCGGAACCGGTCCGGCAAAAAAACATGCATGCGAGGATGTTCAGCAGAATAATAATAAAGCGGATTTTAATTAAGGTGTAAAAAACACGAGCAGGATGTTCAGCGAATAATAATAAAATAAAGATTTTAACCAGTGGGTGTAAAACACCACGTACGTGATATTCCAACAAAATAATAATAAAAGCGGAACCGGTCCGGTGTAAAAAACACATGCATGGATATTCCAACAAAATAATAATAAAGACGGAACCGTGTCAGGTAAAACACATGCAGGATGTTCCAATGTAATAATAGAAGAATGTCACCAAGTATAGGAAATCAGCAGCGTATCTGAGTTATTCCAACGAGAATAATAAGCAATGGAATAACAACAGTTCTCTTCATGAATAGGAAAGAATAACACCCCTTACTTTTGGTAGGAGATTGAATCTTTGCGGCGGTGTAGTAACAAAATACTCTTCTTCTTTCTCTCTTATTCTTTCTATACTTTCTCTCTATAGCTTGAATGAATTCGTGAAAATAATGAAGCCCAGGCCTCTATTTATAGAAGATTTCTAACTTAGAACCCGCTTGGTGTGAAAAGCGCAGTGTGGCTTATTTGGTTTGGACGCTCAGTAATGTGAAACGACAAGTGGTTCGACGCTTGTAATGTGAAACGACAAGTGGTTCGACGTCTGGTAAAGGTAATTACTATTAACGAAGGTAAATACTATTGACGAAGGTAAATACTATTCACAAGGGTAATTACTATTGACAAAGGTAATTACTATTGACGAAGGTAAATACTATTCACAAGGGTAATTACTATTGACGAAGGTAATTACTATTGACGAAAGTAAATACTATTGACGAAGAGACTCTTAGATGATGACATATGAGCCCCCCCCATAAAATAATCAAACTTACCACAAATCATAACACATATTTAATCTTTCAACAACTATTAATCATTTATAACTTGTCGTCTCAATTATTGATTTAATACTATAACATATTATACAGATGATACTGTGACAATAATTGAATCAATAATATAAGAGATATGATGCGAAAGAATTCTTTGTAGTAATAATTGAGCATAATTTGAGTGACTTCTCACGTAAGCATCAATAATCAATACTGGTGTGCTACTTACGCAACCACGCCATATTATTCGCATACTTTTACCAACGGGTAGTTCAACAGCTTTTAGCGGTAACACCTCCGTAGTTATTTTTATAAAATATTTTTGTCGTTTTCTCAATCAAACTAATAATTACATTGTGGGGTCCATGATGATTGAGCCATCAGATTAATATTCCCTAACAAAAAAGAATATTCCCCACCAAACGAATATTTTATAACAACTTGCATACTTTGCAAAATTTATAAATATTACCCACAACTATAACATTATATCAAATTTATTCCATAATATTCAAAAATAATATTTATAGAAAAATTCATCTTTATTTATAAAAACTAGGTCTTACAATATTTGTGTATTGATAATAATGGTCGTGATCATGCCAACAACTCGTCCATCAATGCACTACAGGCCAATGAGGACTTTTACCACATCATTTGTAACATTACTACCATGATTACCGAATAATCCTGGTATAATCATACCAAGTCCATCTATGCATCGTAGGCCACGAGATGACTTTTAACAAAATATAAACATGGGGATGATGACAATGATATAAGAATTCAATAAAACAAGTTCAAGAATTATTTTATCCAGGATCTAATAACGTCCAAATTGTCAACATGATACTGTTTTGTAGAGTAAAATTCAAGAATGCTCAGAAGAATATTTCCAAGAAAAAGATACTGGATGAAACGCAAATATCAAGGATATTCCACTAATTTCATGGAGTATAGAAGTCAAAACTTTAACCAACTGAGTATAATAAGGAATGAAATAACAAAAGAAATCACCAGGCATGCGATAGACCGCACAGGCAGGTTATTCCAACAGAATAATAAATAACGGAATCAGGTCCGGCGTAAAACGCACAGACAAGATATTCCAACAGAATAATAAAGACGGAATCAGGTTCGGCGTAAAACGCACAGACAGGATATTCCAACAGAATAATAAAGACGAAATCAGGTCCGGCGTAGAACGCACAGACATGATGTTCCAATAGAATGATAAAGAATGGAACAACAAAAGAATTTCACCAAATATAGGGTAGCCCGCGTATACATGTTATTCCAACAGAATAATAAGAATGAAATAACAGAAGTTCTCTTCATAGATTAGAAAGAAATAATACTCCCTACAAGTACAACAAATAATATTTCCTACCTTGGAAAAACTGGATACTGGAATAGTGAGTAGCAGATTACTCTTCTTCTCTCTCTATAATAATCGCTCTAAAGCTTTTGTGAATTAGTGAGAAATGAAGGAATAATGAGCTACTATTTATAGGAAAACATAATTTCGATAATTGCACGTTTTGGGACTCGAAAATTACAGTATAATACCTCCAACTTTTCTTTCATTTTTAATTTAGTCCTGCAAGTATTATCAATCTTGTACCAACTCCCCTAATAGTAAATAATGTGAATTAATAGTTCCATCATGTGAATCAATAGTATAATCATGTGAAAAATACGAATTTCAGTATAGTACCTCCATCTATAACTCTATTTTTAATTTAATCATGCAAGTATTATCAATCTTGCACCAACTTCCCTAATAGTAAATAATGTGATTCAATAGTACACATATGTGAATAAATAGTTATATAAGCATGTGAATTAGTAGCAATTAATTGCTCATTTATCCGATAAATTACCAGATTATCAATATAACCCATAGACATCAATTATCATCGGAATAAATGCCAATTTTCACTAACACAAACAATTCCAACATAATGAAACTATTTTTATCAAAAATATAAATTTTGAAATTTTGAAGTTTGATTTTTCCGAGAAAAAAAGTCAAGCTCAATTTTTGACCAAATAGTGAATCCCGAAAAATTTTGTGTTTTTAGACTATTTTTACTAATTTCGATGCTTAGGACTCAAATATCACGTCGCGTCTCCAAATTCAACTCCGAACAACATTCATTATTAATATTATAACTCACAATATTTATCAACCAGTGTCGTTCCCGGGAAAAGGAGACTTTCCAATAAGGATTTCTCCCTATTAGGCGCCACAAATAGGTGACCAAACCTCTCCTCGATGTAACTTCTAGACATGTAAATATTGCAATTTATAATATGAATAACTTTTTGCCGTCTCAAGTATTGATTTAATAAAAATATTTTACGCAGATGATATTGTGACAATAATTGAATCAATAATATGATAGATATGATGCAAAGAATTCTTGTAGCAATAATTGAGTATAAGCGAGTGACTTCTCACGTAAGCATCAATAATCAATCTGTAGTGTACTACTTATGCAACCACGCCAGACATCTTGTACTTTTAACACCGGGTGTTTCAACAGTTAACGATAAAACTTTCGCCGTTATTTTCATAAAGTATTTTTGTCGTTTTCTCAATTCGACAATAATTCTGTTGTGGGGGTCCACAATGATTATGTCGTTGTACGAATATTCTCTGTTAAAACGAATATTCCCCGACCAATCGAATATTATATAACAACTTGCGTCCTTTGCAAAATTTATAAATATTACCCACAACTATAACATTATATCAAATTCACACCATAATATTCAAAAATATATTTCGAGAAAATTTAATCTTTATTCAAAAAAATCCGGGGTCTCACACACTTTGTAGGACAACCTCTTATCATCCACTTATGTAACTTCTCTTCTCTCAATTAATGAAATCTTCTTCCTTGAAAAAAGAACGTGTTGAGAATTGTACTGAAAAAATAAGTAACATATACAGAGTTGAGAAATTGGATCCAGCCTAACTAGGACCATGAATTTTAGTCTCTTCTACATGCTCTATTATAGCTTTAACAATAACCCAACTTTTATATTGGCGGTGTTCTAAAATCCCGCCAGTTCCCTGAAGCCTCACAATTTAGGCTCAAGACTTAAAAAAATCCCTTCGAGGAAAATTAGCGAGAACTAGGAGGGCTAGCGCGAGGTCTAAAGCGAGAGTTTTTTTTTTATTTTAATAATTACCCAAACCAGATCTTGATATATTTATTTTCCTGATGATTTACCATATTCATAATGCATGTTGTAGCATATCAAATCACAACAAGAAGTGAATAATATCAAGTCAAAATGAATAATTTTATTATAGTTGTAATTTTTTGAACTTGTATCAACTTCAAATTATATAAATGATTATACATTTGTAATATTTAGTTTAATTCTTAAATTTATATTTAGTTTCTTAAATTTTAATATTGAATTGAATTCTTGAAATTTTAAATTTTATTATTTAATAGCAATCTTGTTTATGAATAAAACTAATACGTTAAAGATATGTTTGAACTTTCAACAATTGCGTGTTTGTATTTGAACTTTGACATTGACAATATGGATATGTGTTTGAACTTTAAGAAAAAGTCTTTATTATCTTTATTATAGATTGTTTAGCTTTATATTATTGTTTTGTTTAAATAAATGTAAGATAAAATATTAAAATTGACTTTAAATAAAAAATCCTGCCTAAGCCCCGCCCAGGCCCCCTAGGCGCTAGGCCCCCTGGCCGCCCGCCTTTTAGAACATTGCATATTGGAATGAAAAAGTCATATCACTAGTAAGATGTTGAAGTGATACATGCCTTAGTTGAGGTGAATAGGTGATGATACTTATAGTAATTGAGCCCCTATTTCAAGGGCACCATGTAAGCAACAAGGCAAAGTTTCGTACAAGCAAGCTTTGTGAAAGGCATGGTTCAGTGGCTCAAGGGTGAAGTGCTAGCTAAATAGTAATGCCACCACAAGGTATTCCCCAAAGCCGCTGGTAGCAGTGTGCCTCATGGAACCTCATCGGAAATGTTCTTATTTTTTCCCTGCTAAGCATACTGCACGCATAATCCACTGTGTTTGGCAGCATGCCTTGCTGATCCGCATTGAGAAGGACTCGAGGAGTGCAACATTCCATCTCAGTTTCCTTTGGGCTCAAAATCCTTGATTTAGCCCAATCATGCTGTCATATTGAGCCCGAAAACACACCTCTAGGCCCAATGGGTTATCAAGCCAATGCAGCCTGCCTAGTTAACCACTCAGGCCTTCTACCAAAAAATAATTATTATTATCTGGCCGTGCTCACCTTGAACTCAAGCCTTGGGAGACTTTGGCGCATAATGTGCCTTTATTTCTATTAACTCAGCTCAAAACATGATCCACTCATTCAATAACTTGAACAAAAATTCTATCAATTTAAATTATCAGGCGGAACTAAAACCCGATTTTGGGAAATACAATCTAACGAGTTTCTAAAAAGTGCTAACCGTTATGAATTAACTAGAACCTAAGCACCTAATGATATTTTAAGAACATGCAATCCACGTTGTGAGACAAAAACTAATACTTACTCTAGTTCTTTTCGAAGAGAATCAAACAGCTCTCTTTTGGTTTGCATTAAGAACCTTACTCTGCTCCACCATTTTTATGGTGTTGTTCTTCAGCTCTTCCTGTAACAAGAACACATGCTAATAGACCAATTTTGTAGTAAACAAAGTATGTGATTCTCAGGGATCAATTAATCAAAATACACTTGTATTATGTGCAAATATACATTCAATCTTCATTCTCTCTTAAGATAGGAAAATAACTTCTATTGACAGAAGGGAGAGAATACAAGCAGAGGGGGAACAAGAAGTCCAACCACCCTGTAATAAGTGGAAATAAAAATTGAACAATCAATAAATTGCAGCTCTCCTATCTCTCCAAAGATCAAACACATATATGGCCCTGATGGCACCAATGTCAGAAGCAATAAAGAAGTCCTACCTTACAGCAGAAAGGGATAATTAAATCATCTATTCCTAGTTGTTGCTTTCTTTTGAATTAATCAATCTATATGTAATTACTTTGAAAAATAAAATGATTCTCAGCATCGAATCTGTGGATATCCCACTCTATTTGTATTAATGGAAGAAACCATAAAAAATGGAAGCACTCAATGTTATTTCTACTCAGCTCATGGCGCTTGTAGACATGTAAAATATAAGCTTCTCTCTTGGTTTCCCTCCCATTTATCCTTTTCAACATGTTCACTTCGGTCCACAAACCAGAGGCTTTGTGAAATATGTGGAAAAGATAACAAAATAATTACAGAGTAACATAAACCTAAAAAGGAAAAAGGGAGGAAAGAAGGATAACGCCTCAACATAATGAGGAAAGTCACACTTATCAATAGAAAGAAGATAAAGGATATAAAAGCCTGAGCCTCCACAACTAAAGACAGAAGATGAATCCCACATACTAACTCTCTTATAAGATAATTAAACAATATATCCAAGTTCTACTCTCTTTTTCACATGATATAAAAGCCCAACATGGCGATGTACTTCGACACCCTAACATAAAAATTAATTAAAGCAGAATCAATTCATACTTAACTCAACTCAACGTCTGTATCCCAAACTAAATGGAGTAGGCTGAAAATGAGTCCTATATGACAGCGTAAAAGTAGAGCCCAAATCAATTGATAATACGTCATGAAACATAGAAGTAGCTAACATATTAAAATTGTGCATTTATGCAACTTAATATTGGAGTGGCCTATAAGTTCGACCAAGTTCCCAAATTCCTTTTTCCTTCCTTTCAATGAGCCTGCCATTGTCTGTTTTCAAAGTATCAATTTGCAAAACCAATATCACTATAACTAGAACCCTAATAATTACCCAATGGAGGCGATACATTTATATATATACATATCTAATGAATATTATAAAGGGGTGAGAATAGAGGAATTTTACATTGGCTTTGAGCTGAGTGATAATCTTTAATCTCATTGCATCAATTGTACCGTCATTCATCAACGACTCCAATACATCTTCTGGAGTTACCACTGGAGATCCTTCCATTTCCAATTCAACCACTAAACTCTTTATGAAAAAAATGAATTTTTTTGTTTTGATTTTTTGAGCTCAACCTGCAATAACAAATTTTCCTTGAATACCACAATCAACTTCATGTTTCTCCAAAAAAAAAGTTTCCGCGATTTAAAATAAAAAACCTAAAAATAGTTGGGGTTTCTACACCAAATAAGTTTATGTATACGTATATGTATAATCATGAAACTAAGAGAGAGGGAAAGAAATAAACGTAGTTAGATTGTTGACTGCTTCTTTGGCTTACCGGTAATGGAGGTCGCCGGTGATTCTCTGCAACAACAAACGGTGTAGCTGCTATATTGCGCCAGATTACGTTGTGTTCCCTCCAGCCCACCGTGTTCTCCTGAGCTAAAAACGGTGATTAATGAGGAGTGAAACGACATCGTTATATTTAGCGGAAGCGGAACACTTTTCTAACCAAAATTTTATATCTATAAATGGATAAATTTTAATCCATATATATATGATTAGGTCTGTCACTATAAACAGATAAACGGTTTATATATTACGGCAACAATTCGATGTTTCAATAAAAATTAAGACGATATATACGCGAAGTGATGAGCAAAATATATGTTAAATAAAGGAATACGACTGATACTCTCCTCCACAGTATATATATATATATATGAGGAGGATCTCCAATGCAATAAATAAGTGAATAACGATGATTGACAAAAAAAAAACGCGGGTCGGGTTTAACTCGGCTGTGTTTTTATGATTAAACCCGACCGCATATTTTTTTTTTTTTTAGTCAGTTCATTCATGTTAAACCCGACCAAGATATTTTTTTTCATCTTGATTCATTCATCCGTTTTATTTATTGATACCCGCTTTTAATCTATTTCAGTATATATATATACCTCTTTTAAAAACACAAATTAAATAAAAGGGTAAAATGATTAAAGTTTAGATTTCTATTTTTTCACAAATTCACAGACAGCACAAAGGAACAAGCTTTTATTCTTTTCATTTATGTCCTAATTTAAGTTTTCCGGTTTTTTTTATCACTACTAGACAAATAGTATTAAAGAATTGATATTTTTACAAGTATTTTTAGCTTCTTTTTTTATATATAAACTCCCTCATGTAAATAATAACTGGATCTAACACCTAATAACAGAGTTTATGAAATGTGAAAATAATAATTCCCTATATTTATTTTTAATGAGGATGAACATTTTTTTAATCCCCCTACCCAATCAAAAATTACTTTATTTATAATTTTTTTTCTCCTTCTATAACCTACCTTACGTCTTTTTTGTACAATCTTATTTGACCACCCATCGGTTTCCATTAGTCACAAATGCCCAACAAACAATAGAAACAAAGTGAAAAATAAGACAATCTTGAATCAACACTTCCAATATGAGGATATAGAATTGTAGAATCGAAGTTTTACCCTTCGGACGATCTCACCTCTAGACGCGTAAAGACAGAGGGATAACCTACTACATAACCAGATTTCACCGGCAAGGAACTGAGACTTCTAGTAATGAATTTAACTCGTGACCTCTAGTTTAGTGGTTTTATTCGTTGCATTATACCCAGGGGCAGATTCAAGATCTGATTCCAGCAGAGGCGAATTTTTTTGGACTGAATTTTTTGGACTGATCATACCATACCTGATCCAGAAAGATATTGAAAAATTACATTAAAAAACTATTCCGACTGTTAAGCTCACTGAACCATTTTTTTTCTTCTACTCACATAAGTTTCAAACGTATATAGTCATAGTATATATATATATATATATATATATATATATATACTAGATGTCTACCGTGCCTCCGGCACTACATAGACGGCTCAAATGATTTATTAGGATGAGTGGAAAATTCCAAATCAATTATATTTTGTTAGATAGATATTACACAAATATATGTGTGACACTGATAAGAATGAGCATCACAACTCTTGTGAAGTACACAGACATTACAGAATCCGAAATCAATCAAATTAAAAAGAAACCAACTCAACCAACGAAATCATCACCATTAATTAACTATATCTTGCGATTTGTTAAGCTCAAGCTGAAATCCCACAGTTTGTTAGCCAATTTTGCATCTTTAGCCATAGCGCTGGTTGCTTTGGCTTCAGTTTTGTTGCTGTCCATAAAATATTCACCGCTAACCCCTTTAACTTGAGGATGCAATGCGACATAACAGGTAGTTGCTGCTCCCTATATATAAAAATCAACATGCACTGGTTAATCATCAACTTAACAATTCGTCCCACATTTTTTCTTTTTAGTCCGACCAGATACAGTTTTATTTTTCCTTACATGTCATTACTTATATTCGGGTACTAACTTAATGTTAAGGATATGCGGAAAGTAATATATATATACCTGCGCGACATTTTTAAGAAGATACTTTCCAAAGGTATTAAGCAACCCTGCAAGGTTGACTAAATTAATATCAAACCATTAGGTATTAGATAAACTAAGTTTACAAGATTTAAGCATATATAGATGGTGCATAAGGGAGTTAAATGGCGCAAATACTTACAACCCACAAGGCCGAGGTTATTGGTTATATTGGTGGCGATAACTCCAGGATGCACTGAATTTGCAGTTATATTCACTCCTTGCTGATCAATTGTAGAAAATTAAACCAAAACTGCATGCAGTACTATTTGATTCCAACTAGCACGATAAATGTCATTTATTGAACTATGAATTACCAGAACAGATGATTTCTATAAATGGTTATACACAACTCATAGACTTTGATCTCCTTTTGTTTTTAGGTAACAACATAAACATATCAAAAAAATATAAATGAAAAAAAGCTCGATCTATCGGACTACCATCCCAGGCAATCCTTCCCTTTCGAACCAAAAAAGGGATATTAGGTAACTAGGTCCTTTTAGTAAGTGGTTACCCTAAACACTAACACTAATAAGGGGCTTTTAACGAGCGTTAAAAGACCATAGAAAGGTAAACACATTTTAGAGGCTAGGAAGGGGTCTTAAAGGTCTATATCTTGGCCATACAATGAGGTTACCAACGTAATTCTAACTCAGTAACTCAGAGCTCATATGAGAAGATAAGAAGGGCATATTGATTAGAGCAAAAGATTACCTTGAATCGCCTTGCTAGCTCGTTAGTGTGCAGTAGGTTACAAAGTTTAGATTGTCCATAAGCTGCATTGGCATTGTAACTGAAAATTATGATAAGAAATCAGATACAGTTATATGGATTATGGTAAGACTTGCAAATAGTTTTCTCTTAATAAGAAAAGAAAGAATTATGATCATCTATTCTAAAATACATATCTAGCTTAGAAGGCATAGCATTTAGGTATCTACATATATAGTACCTTGCTTCGTCGTTGATTTTGTCAAAACGAATTCCTTCTTTGTACCCGTTGTGATGGAGGGCTGATGATACGTTAACTATTCTTCCTTCTTTTTGGGTTTTACGCGCTGTGTTTTTCATGGTCTCCAACAAAAGATTTGTCAAAAGAAATGGACCTGAGAAAATGTACAGATCAATCTTAAATATAATAAAATTTTCGATTAGAGATCGAAAAGATTTTCTCGGACACTTGTAAGAAAAATAATTCGATCCAAGGCTGCATAAAAATTACAAATTCTCAGGCGAACCAGCAGGGAAAAAACAATAGGTAGGTAGCTTTAGTTGGAAAATAGATAAGATTATATTTCATAACATTAGTTAGTTTAGTAGTTGGGCATGATATTGATATATATATATATATATATAGTACGTAAATCTTGTGCTCTTGTCTTTTATTTCCTTTGTTAATTTCTGTGTTTGTCTTAGTTCTTGGCAACATAGACCAAAGAGATAAATTTAATGTAAATGTAGCATACCTAAATGGTTAACTGCAAATTGCTGTTCAATGTTGTCTTTGGAAAGTGTGAATGGAGGTGCCATAATCCCTGCATTGTTACTTTCAACACCAAGCAAAGATAATAAGTTCATTTTCTTGTAATTAATATTTCGACATTAACTTAATGTTTGTAGATTAAAGTTAAAGGTTTATGAATCAATCTACAATATATTAAGGAAAACGAAAACTATGTCACATATTTCTTACATGAGGATGTTCAGGGAAAGACCAGACGAAATATATTCCTTGGCAAATTTCCTTACGGATGCCAATGAATTGAGATCGATTTCCATGACATCAAGTCTAGCGCGGGGGATTTTCTCAAGTAATTCTTCTTTAACTTTTCGACCAGCATTAACATTTCTCACTGCCATTACTACATGTACACCGCGTAAAGCAAGGACTCGCGTCGTTTCTGTCCCAATGCCATTTGATGCTCCTGCAAAAAAAATTCCTTGGTGTTAAGCACTTTTCTGTCAAGTTATAGAGCAAGTACTGAGGCATGTAATAGGCCCAGTTTTTACTTAGTGTTAAGCACTTTCTGTTAAGTTATAGAGCAAGTACTTAACTGAGGCATGTAATAGCCTGATTAAGTTGCAAAGAGCCCCAAACCAGCCTATTTTCACAATAGTGTTCTCAATCTTATACAATAAACTGATGCCATTGAATAACCGATGTAAATAAGTTACAGCAGCCTAAACTCCATATTTAGTTATAACAGAAAGTCATCAAGCTTGTTCATTATATCTGTTGGGTCGTGATATTTCTCCTATTGGGCCGAATGGACGACGCTATACATATCGATTAGTTTCATCGGCCTTCACTATCGGGTGTTGACATTATTGGATCTAGTCACTTTATTATCTTTGTTAAGTCCTTCTAATATCGGACCAAATCAGTGGGTCGACCCATCATATATTTAAATATCTTCACTTGGGTTCTGAACCGGTGATGATCACAAAGATATGGCCGACTGATATCTTACATGGCATTAATAAGGATTGGATAGTTGGCCAGCGGTGGACAGAGGGGATGGGATTAATAGGTGTCAGGAGGGTCATTGGCACGGTAAACCAGGTCCTGTAGTATATCATAGCAAGAAGGTCTTCACAAAGAGGTACGTTAACGTTCTCATACACATTCTCATTCATAATCACATACACACAATCGAGAATTATTCTCTCTCAAGACACTAGACATTACATCCACCATTGTTAACCTTGTGAACACGTTTACTGACTCTCACGCCTGAGCTATCCCTCGACGAACGGTGCGTCCAAGCTTGTGGTGTTTATCGTGTTTACTGTGCAGGATCAGGGCGTCTTACGTGATTGGGACGTGGCAGAAGATCTTGGCGTTAACATTGGCGCTAGAAGGAGGGCGTTTTCTAGTGTTCTTGAGCTATCAATCACAATATTTTCAGTTGTTCTACATCGGAAGTTATGGCACCAATCAGGGGGTTCTCGTTCGAGATCCCCATGGCTTCGAAGATGGTTGGTCTTTGTTGCTGACAAAGAGCATGATCATGGCCGAAGGCAAGTAAAAGGCACCCCGCCTAGAACTCGGCACCGAAGTGGTCAGGCTGATAAAGATGGTGGACGAAGCAGATAGAGCTTTGGAGGTTCTCTTGGAGCGGAGCGAGGATGTGGCTGTGCGGAGCGAGGATGTAGCAGAGCAGAGCAAGGATATAGTTGTGCAGATTCTTCGGATTGCCAAGCCGAGGGACAAAGCGTTCAATTATGTCCAGTCTGAAAGATGTGATACGCCTATAGATGGACAACCGTGAGTTGGAAAGTAGTCTATACACTTTGAGGACATGTCTCAAGGTGATCCTCATGACCAAAGAAGACCAAAGAACCATATTTCTGAGCATCCGAAGAGGGTAATCCACCCTATTGGTCTTCAGGATTATGGTCGGAGCAGAGTAGATGAAGTTCCAACAGCCATTTTCCTAATTGACCAAAGAGGTACTCCACCCTATTGGTCTTCGTAATTATGGTTGGGAAGCGAGTAGATGAAGACCCAACAACCATTTTCCTAATTGGACCAAGAGGTACTCCATCCTATTGGTCTTCAAGATTATGGTTGAACAGAGTAGATGAAGACCCAATGACCATTTTTCTAATTGTCCAAGAGGGTACTCCACCCTATTGGTCTTCGTGGATTATGGTCAAGCGAGTAGATGAAGATTCAACAACCATTTTCCTAATTGATGGAAGAAGAGTATTCCGCCTCTATCGGTTTTGGGATTATGGTCACATGAGCGAAGAGATCGTCACAGGAGCATGCACCTCGAGAATACAAATAAGACATTACGCCTCGAGTATCCTCACCACGTGATGAGAGAGTTTCACCGAAGTAGATCCAAAATTACACTCCGAGAGTCCACCGAGGGCACACCATACCAGAGATACTTTTCTTGGAGATGCCCGCTCAAAAGGTTGTCGGGAGTTCAGATTCAAAGACACAAAATGCACCTATATTCCTAAGCATCCAGAAGAGGGTACCTCATCTTAGGGGTTCTCGGGACTATGGCACTAATGATGACGAGGGAGCAATTCAAGAATATATTCACCCGAGAATGCAAAAAGGCACTCTCTGCCTTGAGTGTTCTCATGCCGTGAAGGACTCGTCACCAAAGCATATCTATAAGCGAACTCTTGGAAATCCGAACACTTTGTAAATATTTCCAAGGTCGGTTGACATTATGGTCGGACAATTCTTTCCCGGCGATAATAGTTAAAGAGAAGCCGAGGAGTCCGACAAAGCCGTTGCAGCTTCTTCGTGACGAAGAGCTCGTGGACATTGCATGCAGATGGATATTCATTTTGGACATCGAGACATGAGGGCTATCAAGGGTCGATCACAATAACAATTCCGATTCTACGATGCATTATCGAAGTTGGCTACTACGGATGCTTATAACTTTGATGGCATATGGTGTCCTTCCTTGAGATCGATCTGCAGCTAAAGAAGATCAAGTACAAGAGTGTCAATTTTGCTCTCATTGATGAGAATCTTTATCGAAGAACCTTTTTCGTCATCATTGCTCAAACATTTGGTTTCATCCGAAGTAGAGTATGTTCTTCGGGAAATTCACAAAGATATCTGTGGCGATCATTTGACCCGAAGTTGTTGGCCTATAAAGCGCTTCGGCAGGGATATTCATGAAAGAACCGGGGAGTCAGCACGGACAGATTTCGGTGTCTCATCCACATTCACTTTTTCACAACTGATCTTGTTCCTATTTGTCCTAAGGTCACAATGGTGTAAGGAGGTATGGTAGGACTCGCTGACCATTCGATGGCAGCCCACTTATTGTTCTACCCTGAGTGGTAGACAAAGGTCCTTATGATCCTATATTGATTTTACCAAGGGTGGTAATGTTAGGTTTGTAATATTCATGAACGCAATCAAATTGCAAAAATTAAGCGGAAACGTGTAAAAATCAGAGTTTAAAATTTTATAAACCATAAACCCAGATCACCCTTTATGCACAATTATTAATTAAACGAAAAGATAAAGAATAAAATCATAACCTTGAAGATCGAGCTTCCTCAGGTACAAGTTCACCTCCAAATCCTTTCGCGTTCAACTTGAATTCACCGGGTTTGGTTCCTTCCTTTGATCAACGTTAGCCACCCAAGTGTTTGGCCTCTAGAGGTGATCCACCAAGGAAGAAGAAGGGGTATTGGCTCAAACCCTAGTTTTTCCTATCTGTATAGAAAAAGGGCGTACTCTCCCAACTATTAGAATTATCACGTCGTAATGATATCTGATATAAGACTCCTCTTATAAAGATATCAAGTAACCCTATTAAAAATAAGGTATTATTTAATTAAACCCTTTTTAATTAAATGGGCTCCCTAATCTTATTAGAGATAATTAATTAAACTCCTTTAATTAATTTTCCTCCTAATCTTATTAGGAATAAATGAGAGTACTTATATTAAATTAATTCCTAAACTCTTTTAGAAATTAAAATAATAATAATAATTGTAATAATATTAATAAGACTCCTCTTATTAATTTATATTTAATATTTCTAAAATATTAAATAATAAATATTAAGCTATTTAATTTATTCTATCCCCATAGATTAAATTAAATATACATAACATATTATTACGATTATGCCATTAGCTTTTTAAATAATTATTCTTCCTTTTATGGTGTGACCCTTTTAGGTTCTCCATATTAAATCGGTTGTGAATAAATCAATTAGAACAATTCTAATCTTATTTAAATAAATAAATTAAACAATTAATTTATTTAAATAAATAATATTTATTCTACAATAATGGATAAGCCTCCCTAGCGATCAACGACTTTCCGGATAATATAGATTTCAACATTAATCATAAAAGAACCTTTGAGTAAATAGTTACCAGATAATTCAATCCTTCCACCATACAATGTCCCAATTAAATATAAGACATGGAATTTCACAAGTCTTATTTTATTTAATTATATGTATTTCGACTCTTAAATGCACAACACCAAATAATGCAAATTAGAAACTCCTTTCTAATTTCATTACGCCTTGGCCAAGGACTACTTTGGGTTGTCATTTATCGAATCACATAGGACATTCTCTTCTTTTTTTAATAAGTGGTAGATTCTTTATTGATCATACATTATCTCCATGTACAACTTATTATACCCAAGCATACCCTTTGATATACCCTAAGGGTCTTAAGGAATAAGTCAAAGTATAACTCATCATACACAAGATACTATGATGATCTCAAGTCCAAGGATCACTTAGACTACTATCACTACGAGAATTCCTATCGACAGCAAGTAAAACTCCATTAGGTATTCCTTAATGAGCCACGCTCGGTGAACTTATTTCTAATAAGCACCTACATACTTGCTTTACTATCTCCACACAAATGATCATGAGATCAATCATCCTCATCCAATGAAAGCAAGCAACGTATGTACCAATCTATCCGGATTCACTAATCCCCAATTTAATAATCCAATGATTGGGAACTATTTTAATTTTAAGTTTTCTAAGAATTTAGATCTCATTAGAATGATCATCATCATTATTCTAAAAGCATTGCTTAAAACTATGGGTTTATCACATATTATAAAACAAAGATCATGTAGATAATTAAAAGCCTTTAATAAATTAATACTTTTATTAATAAATGAATAAGATTGTTCTAAAGTATATGCTTTATCATCAAACATGATTGGCTTGTGTGCATATTACTTTCAATCTCCCACTTGCATTAAAGCCAATCGCCATTGTATCTTATACTCTTCTTCTCTAAGTGACGATTATCCTGTTTGTTGGATAAGCTTTAGTTAATGGATATGTAATGTTGTTCTTGAGAGTCCACCATCTCTATAGTGATTTTCCATCTTTCAATGATTCTTATAATCAAATGAAAGTGCCACAACACATGTTTAGATCCAAGATGAGACTTAGGAACTATTCCTAGTTACGTAATGAACTTTTAATCCAAACAATCAACTTGCGACTTCATTTATAGCTATTTACTTTGTCTTTATCACTAAACCAAAGAACTCTTTCTTTGTTTGGAACCTTTCAATTCAACGCACCTTTGTTCAAGATAACGCTTTACCTTAAAGTGGATTTTTCGTCATCTTGGTGCGTCTCGAAAAACTTGAGTCTGTTAAGCCCTCTAGTTTTAGTTAAGACCCACCATGAATATGATCACATCCTTAGTGCTGGTTAAGCACTTTAAGATATTTTTCACTGACTCATAGTGAACTTCTCCATAATATAACTGATCAACATCAGGTCTCGTACATTTCATTGCATACATGATTGTCACTCATGCGACCTCTCTTTTCAGGAGTCTGTGGGGACTATAAAGAGAGATACACTTCATAGCTTATCAACATGAGACATCTATTGGAGTTTGCCATGCTAAACGACTTTAGCATCAAATGAATATACGTTCCTTGGGTTAAGTCGAGCATCCTCTTAAATCTATCTATATAGATTTATATCCCCAATTAAGATACTCTTCCAAATCATTCATGGAGGAATGTTTAGACAACTTTATCTTTACTGATTCTAGCATTGGTATGTAATTCCTCATTTGTAGTATATCAACATATAATACTAGAAATTTCACGACGCTCCTAACGACCCTTTTTTGTACACACTAGAACTCTTACCTCATCAGATGTAATCGGATCATCATCTTCTATGATGTGTACCTCATCATCATCATCTATGATGAATCCATACCTCCTAGGTATCTTCTGCAGACTATTCCAGATTTACGATTAGGTTGTGGTGCAATACAGTTCATCTATAGGTTCCTCTTATTTGACTTATAGTGTTTTGTGGTTCTTGAACTCTTCAAGATCTATTATCCTCCCACTAGCCCCTTCAATAATAAACACCTTTATCTTAGAAGGCGCGTGTTTCGCAACAAACACCTTTTGCTAAGTAGGATTATAGAACATATACCCTAAACTTACTTTAGGATGTCCCACAAAATTGTACTTGTCAAATCTTGTCCCAAGCTTATCCTTTGAAACATTTTCACATAAGTTGGACAACCCCTTAACTTAACATACTTAAGATTAGGAATCCTCCATGTCCATAACTTTCATAGAGTCTTGGGGCCGGATTTTGAGGTTACCTTTTCCGTAGATATACAGCCATTTCTAGGACATGACCCTAGAAGAATACTGGAATGTCGGTAAAATCATTATGGACCGCACCATGTCCAACAAGGTACGATTTTTCCTTTCAGATACATCAATTAATTATTACGTATCATGAGGTGTCCATTATGAGAAAAACCATTTGAGATGATCTAGAAACTTATTGCACAAGTATTTATTCCTTGATCTAATCAAAGAATCTTAATACATTGCTAATTTGTTTCACTTCTCAATTCTTTGAACCTTTCAAATAATTCATACTTGTATTTCAAACAAATACACACATTCAACTCTTTGAATGATCATCTCCTTTTCTTATACTAATTTGTTCAATATGCAAAATTATTTTCATGTAAGTCAAGTATACAAAATTTATTAAGTAATATTCCATTCTATACAAAACATTATTATTATAAATAGAACAACCATTGTTCTTAATTATAATACCAAAGATTTCATTGTCCAACAATAAAATGGAAATAATATTTTTAACAAGAGCTGGAATACAATAACAACTTATCGACTTAATAGATTTGCCGTAGCATTGCTAAACTATAAGTTTCTATGGCTAATACGCAAACGTAACCTTTGCTTCATTTCCCACACATAGGATTACTTACCTTGTTTAACTTTCTACTTCTGCTTGGTCCCTTCATAAATCTATATTTATGATAACCAAAGTCGATATCCAATACCCAAGTAGAACCTTGACTTCAAGAAAATTTTATTTTAAATCATGAACAAATTTGTATTTATAACCGAAACTTCACTAAGCTTCTTTGGTTAGCCTCTGCAAGATACTTCTCGTAGTTTCTTTCCAGTGTCCAGGCTTATTGCAGTGGTAGCAAACTCCTTTGCCATCCATATCAGTTTTGTTCTTATTATCCTTTGTTTACGCCTTTCTATTTACCTTCTTTGAATCGTTCTTCTTTTCAGAAGATCCTTTGGCCCCTACCAGTAAGACTTGATCTTTCTTGGTTGGAAAGTGACTCTCAACATTTTTCAATATGTTAAGCAAATCAATGAGGTCGATATCTAGCTTATTCATATGAAAATTCACAACAATTGTGAAAGGAGTCCAGGGAGTGAGTGCAAGATCAAATCTTGGCTCAACTCTCCATCCATGACAAAACCGGTTGTTCTAATTGATCAATCAAATTAATTATTTTAAGAACTTTTGTCTCTGCATTTATAGTGCCATTGGCCATTCTAGATCGGAAGAGCTCCTTAGATATCTCGATATCTGTCACCCTATTTTCCTCACCATCAACTACTTGATGTGCGTGAATATATAGTAGAGCATCCATAGTTTCACGCCGACGTGAAGCTCGTTACTCATGGTCATGCGAGCATGATCGCATTGAGCTAATCGGTGCATCATCTTGCCACTTTCTAAAAGTAGCAATCTCTTCGTCAGAGGCATTTATGCGCAACCATTGCGAGGATAGACATATTAAGGATATAAGATAGCTTTTTAGCCGTGAGAACTATTCTCAATTTCCTTAACCAATCCGTTTAATTCTGTCCGATTAAATAACATCTAATATGTTTCGCAATGATAATAATTTAGACATTGTAAAATTCTGTAAATGAATTTGTAATTAACAACATTTTAACATACATTCTTTTATTAATTACCAAAATAAATTAGGTCTTGTTTTAAATTGGTATCTCCCACTATTTTCTTCAAACTATATTACCTCACTTATATAGTTAAGCAAAAATCGATTAAAGATTTGCTAAAGTGAGAATAAGGATCCCATTTCAAATGTATATAGCCTTGTGGTGACACAACAAACTATATATAAATAAATAGGTAGACAACTTTTGTCAATTACATCAACTATGCAACTCCTTGTCTTTTGACTCTTAGATTATTTTGATCAAGTGGTGGCACATCCAGAATCAAAATTATCCAAGTTAAGTCCGACTCTAGCACTCCATATATTCAAAAAGAAAATATCATCCTTGTGGTGACACAACAAAACAATATTGTTCAATTTTCTTTATAAGCATCAAATGTGATAAATTAACATCTTAAATACTTAATACTTGCCTTGTGGTGACACAACAAACTCATATTAAATATTTAATACTCTATTAATTTTATCATGCTAGGCTTAATGCTCGATATTCCAAATATCTTTGAACGCTTAGGACTTAATATAAAATATTGAGGGTTTGTTATTAATATGTCTCATCTTATTTTTAGCATTTATTACATATATATATAAAATACGCGTATATTAATTAACATCGCCAAGCATGTTTGCATAATATATAATATATATAGTATAAGCATGTACATATAGAATACTATATTCTACCCTGACGGATTGATTATGGACTTTTATTCTAGTTTGGTTCACTAGAGCCACCAAGTGAACCAAAAGGTCAAACCCTAGGGTGCAAGAAATAATATTTAAATATAACTATTACATTTAAAAACCCTGCTCCATTACAAACGGGTCTTCAAGTCGCATCTTGCTTCTTAATCTCCAATTTTTCAAAATTAATTCTAACTATTCCTATTACAAAACTATTTAAAATAAATAGAAACCTTGATCAACAATCGAGGGAAGTACATAGAGAGAGATAGAATTTACATTAAGAAAAAATTAGAGAAGGCAGGTACGCAGAACCCCATTTAATAAAAAAACCCATACATTCATGCATCCAACTAAAATAAAATCCAATCACATTGGTCAATAGTCCATAATCAATCCCATTTATTATCATACACATCACCATATGCATCAATAAATAACATTCATCCGATGAATAATAAACATTCAAATATATATATTGATATCATTTAATGGGCAAATTTAGTTAGTATAAAATCTATTTTTGAATCAAAATAAACTCCTTTATTTTAATCCAAATTTAAATTAAAATAAAACTATTTTATTTTAATTTATCCAATTTTGAATAAAATAAACTATTTTATTTTAATCAAAATCTTTAATCAAAATAAACTCATTTATTTTAATTAATTATGGAATCCAATTCCATGTAAAAAAAATAACTCCTTTATTAAAGGAAAGACGGATTTCTTTCCTATTCACAAATAAACTCCTTTATTTTGAATAATATGAAATCTTATTTCATATCTAAATAAACTCCTTTATTTAAGGAAAGATCGATTTTTTTCTATTCACAAATAAACTCTTTTATTTTGAATAATATGAAATCTAATTTCATATCAAAATAAACTCCTTTATTTTTGAAAAATAGAATCCAATTTCAACTCCAATTAGTTATCATGAAATCCAATTAGAACTCTAATTAGTTTTGCATGAAATTTAATTTTAAAATTAAAATAAACTCTTTTATTTTAATATTAAAATAAACCATTTATTTTAAGATTAAAATAAACTTATTATTTTAATTATAAAATTATTAAAATATATATTATATACATAATATATATATATTTATATATATATATATATAATATATAACTATTATATATTATAATCATATGAATACCACGGTAACCAATTGTTACTAATTTATATATATATATATATATATATATATATATATATATATATATAATATCGATTACTCTCCTTAAAATCCGTGTATAATACATATGATGTGAGACCCTAATTTTATGAAATAAAAGTATTCAATTTTTCTATTTTAGTAAATGGTTAAATTGATATAAGGTTAAAGTTAAGGGTGATATGTGAAAATTTTTCAAAGTAAACAAGTTGTCATAAAATACCGGTCACTATTCACTCTAGTATTATTCACTATTATTTGGGCACTTTTTTTGTTTGAGTTACTATTCACGAGTTACTATTCATGAGTTTTATTCACGAGTTACTATTCACGAGTTCTTATTCACGAGTTACTATTCACTTAATTACTATTCATGAGTTCTTATTCACCCGAACAAAATATTTTATGAAAATAACGACGGAGGTTTTTACCGTTAAAACTGTTGAACTACTCAGAGTAAAAGTACAAGAATGTCTGTTATTGTGCGTAGTAGCACTACCAGTATTGATTATTGATATTTATGTAAAGAAATCGGTAAGTTTGACTCCATTATCACGATTAATAATATGAATTATTATAAGCGATAATGACGTTTTGTTTTATTCGTATTATTAACGTAATAAAATGTAAACATCTTTTATATAAAATAGGATACTTTATTAAAGTTATTCTATAAATAGAATATATTATATTTTATTACGCATAGTGTTGCATAATGTTTTGCATATAGTGTTAAGATAGTATTGCATAGTGTTTGATAGTAAAATGTTTTTATATAAATAGAATATATTATATTTTATTTAAAAGAGATTTTCTTTAAATATGGACCGTCCGATTAAAGTAAATCAATCTGGACCGTTCATGGATTAGTTACTTATGCATTCCATTTTCACTATAAAAATAAGCTCATTCCTTCATTATTTTCTTACTTAATTCATTGAAACTCTAGAGAGAAATTATAGAGAAAGCTATAGAGAAAATTATAGAAAGAAGAAGAGTATTCGCTACTTCACTACTTCTATATTAGGTTCTTTTTACGGTAAGGGTGTTATTCTTTCTTCTTGAAGAGAACTTGATTATTCCATTATTATTATTCATTGGAATAACTTTTGTAAAAGTGGCATACCCTATACATAACTTCGTATACGCAGATACCCTATACTTGGTGAAATCCTTATGTTATTCCATTGCTTATTATTACATTGGAATAACTCAGATATCTGTGTTTACCCTATACTTGGTGACATTCTTCTATTATTACATTTGGAACATCACGTGCGTGTGTTTTACAAGAACCCGGTTCCGATTTTTATTATTTCATTGGAACATCCTGTCATGTGTTTTACACCGGACTGGTTAAAATCTTTATCATTCTGTTGGAATATCCTATCGTGTGTTTTACAGGATCCGGTTCCATCTTTATTATTACGTTGGAACATCCCGCTTGGTGTGAATTTCACCGACCGGTTCCGTTATTATTATTCTCATTGAATAACTTTATCATGCGCAAATCACCGCATGCATGGTGATTTCTTTTTGTTATTCCATTCTTTATTATACTCGGTTGGTTAAAACTTTGACTTCTATACTCCATGAAATTAGTAGAATATTCTTGATATTTGCGTTTCATCCAAAGATCTTTTCATGGAAATATTTTTCGAGCATTCTTGAATTTTACTCTCAAAGCGAAGATCATGTTGATAATTTGGACATTATTAGTTCCTGAATAAATTAATTCGTGAACTTGTTTTATTGAATTATTATGTCATTGTCATCATCCTCATGTTATATTATGTTATCTTTGGCTTACGTGCATAGATGAACTTAGTATGATTATGATCGAGGATCATTCGGTATAATCGTGGCTTGATATAAATGATGTGACAAAAAAGTCCTCGAGAGCTCCGTAATGCGTTGATGGATAGTTTTTTGGTATGATTATGACTGTGGGTGATGATTCGGTATAGTCATGACCATTGATAATTTGATGAAAATCCTTGACTTGGTAGTACAGGGGATGATTAGATGTGGTGGTTTATTTATTGTTTGAGTCTCGCCGATAAAAATTGATGAAAACTTTTTAAAACCTAAAAGATAGTAGACTTTATTCTCTACTTGACTCTTTTAATGGATTGCTTATTCATTGCCGCAGATTAAAGCTGGTTGTCTATTATTATATTTTATCGCTAACACATTGTTGAAGGCTAATGATAATTTATTCGCATTATCTTAGTCATAATATTTCTTCAAGAAGGCTAGTTGAGCTCACCCTTTCTTTCACCGTTCTCTTCGGAAATGAGAACATATTTGGGACTTAGTCTGGGAACGTAAGTAATGGTCGAGAGGATAGCATTAGTAGTCCTCACTATTCGTGAAATAGTGTGATAATAGTCAGTAATGAGGACTCCTTTTGAGTTTGTATAATATCTAGTAGACAAAATTTGTATTCAAACTCACAGTTTTTATGTCGTATTATACCGTACGCAGTTATATTAGTAAGTTGTATTTGAATTTATGTACCATGTAAGTGGCGACCCAAGATGGGTGATGTATACCTAATTTTGGGGGCGTCACATATGATTTCCTGTTGCTTCAAAAAAAAAATAAAAAAAAAATAAGCTCATATGATATCTGGCTTCCCTGATTTCCGTGCATAACAAACATCCTCTTTTTTCTTTTTTTTAATTCCGTGCATGATTTAAGCTCTGCTCCCTTGAACATAAAGACTCACGTTGGAACTTGTTAACAATTAACCTTTTAAATCATGATGCACGGAATGCACGGAATCATATATATTCCAACAGACTCACGGAAATTTATTTCGGCCCTTTTTTTTTATTTTTTTTTATTTTTAAAATTTTATACAATAAAATTATGCCCAATTAAATTGTTCTAAACACATATCAATATGCATATCAAATCTGAACAATTAATAATTTGCATAAAGGTTTGGCTCTGATGCCACTGTTAGGTTTGTAATATTCATGAACGCAATCAAATTGCAAAAATTAAGCGGAAACGTGTAAAAATCAGAGTTTAAAATTTTACAAACCATAAACCCGGATCACCCTTTATGCACAATTATTAATTAAACAAAAAGATAAAGAATAAAATTATACCCTTGAAGATCGAGCTTCCTCAAGTACAAGTTCACTTCCAAATCCTTTCGCGTTCAACTTGAATTCACCGGGTTTGGTTCCTTCCTTTGATCAACGTTAGCCACCCAAGTGTTTGGCCACTAGAGGTGATCCACCAAGGAAAAAGAAGGATTCAAGAAGAAGGGGTATTGACTCAAACCCTAGTTTTTCCTATCTGTATAGAAAAAGGGCGTACTCTCCTAACTATTGGAATTATCACGTCGTAATGATATCTGATATAAGACTCCTCTTATAAAGATATCAAGTAACCCTATTAAAAATAAGGTATTATTTAATTAAACCCTTTTTAATTAAATGGGCTCCCTAATCTTATTAGAGATAATTAATTAAACTCCTTTAATTAATTTTCCTCCTAATCTTATTAGGAATAAATGAGAGTACTTATATTAAATTAATTCTTAAACTCTATTAGAAATTAAAATAATAATAATAATTGTAATAATATTAATAAGACTCCTCTTATTAATTTATATTTAATATTTCTAAAATATTAAATAATAAATATTAAGCTATTTAATTTATTCTATCACCATAGATTAAATTAAATATACATAACATATTATTACGATTATGCCATTAACTTTTTAAATAATTATTCTTCCTTTTATGGTGTGACCCTTTAGGTTCTCCATATTAAACTTGGGTTGTGAATAAATCAATTAGAACAATTCTAATCTTATTTAAATAAATAAATTAAATAATTAATTTATTTAAATAAATAATATTTATTCTACAATAAGGATAAGCCTCCTAGCGACCAAACGACTTTCCGGATAATATAGATTTCAACATTAATCATAAAAGAACCTTTGAGTAAATAATTACCGTATAATTCAATCCTTCCACCATACAATGTCCCAATTAAATATAAGATATGGAATTTCATCAAGTCTTATTTTATTTAATTATATGTATTTCGACTCTTAAATGCACAACACTAAATAATGCAAATTAGAAACTCCTTTCTAATTTTATTCTATCTTAGCCAAGGACTACTTTGGGTCATCATTTATCGAATCACATAGGACATTTCTCTTCTTTTAATAAGTGGTAGATTCTTTATTGATCATACATTATGTCCATATACAACTTATTATACCCAAGCATACCCTTTGATATACCCTAAGGGTCTTAAGAAATAAGTCAAAGTATAACTCATCATACACAAGATACTATGATGATCTCAAGTCCAAGGATCACTTGTCTTTACTATCACTACTGAGAATTCCTATTGATGACAGCAAGTAAAACTCCATTAGGTATTCCTTAGCGAGCAACGTTCAAATGAACTTATTCTCTAATAAGCACCTACATACTTGCTTTAGTGTCTCCACACAAATGATCATGAGATCAATCATCCTCATCCAATGAGCAAGCAACGTATGTACCAATCTATCCGGATTCACTAATCCCCAATTTAGTAATCCAATGATTGGGAAACTATTTTAGTTTTAAGCTTTCTAAGAATTTAGATCTCATTAGAATGATCATCATTATTATTCTAAAAGCATTGCTTAAAACTATGAGTTTATCACATATTATAAAAAAAACATCATGTAGATAATTAAATGCCTTTAATAAATTAATACTTTTTATTAATAAATGAATAAGATTGTTACAAAGTATATGCTTTATCATCAAACATGATTGGCTTATGTGCATATTACTTTCAGGTAAGTCAATGGTCACTATTGATCCTGGTCCTATTTGTCCTATGGTCACTATTGATCCTGGTCCTATTTGTTCTAAGGTCACAATGGTGTAAGGAGGTATGGTAGGACTCACGGCCATTCGATGGTAGCCCATTTATTTGTTGCCCGTACGTGGTAGACAAATCCTATGTTCTATATTGATTTTACAAGGGTGGTAAGTCAATGGTCACAATTGATCCTTATATCTTGGTCCTTATATAATTGTTTCACCCCGAGTGGTAAACAAATGTCCTTATATACTTTTTCTACCCCGAGTGGTAAGCGAAGATTTTAATGGTGCAAGGAGGACCAAAGAATTCACCTCACACATGACATATCTCACACTTGATGCGATAAGTATACATTACTTTATTTTGTTCAAGTGTTGAGTTCGGGATTCATTCAATCTGTTCATTAAATTCTATCCATTAAATTGAGTTCACTTCATTTCATAAATTAACTGTTATATCGCCTTATCTAGTTCATGTCCCAAGTTAAGTTCATACAGATTAATTGATCTTTGAATTATTAACAAGAAATGTTCACTCGTAAGTAATAAGGCATGAAGTTGATATTTTAATATTAATTGTTCACAACAAGTTAGAATTTTACGAGAAAGTTCTACTGACTAAAGATAAGGAGAGGTCATCTTGAGCTTCTTCCTTGTCATCGTCACCATCTAAAGAGTCTAGAAGAGATGGATCTACCTCTTGGCGAGCTTTTTTTGCCTTTACTTGGCAAATTTCATATCCTTTGGCATACATATGGACGATCTTATTGTTCAAATTTCGGCATGGATTTTTCAGATTCTCGCCTAGATCTCCTTACTAAAGTCTTGATTCGAGTGGCGGACCCAAATCTCTAAAGGCCCGAGGCTCTTTGAGCTCTTCTTCAAGCTTTTGACGAAGTGCCATATATCTTGCTTCTTTAGTATGGATATTGTTATTTTGCTTCGCCAAGCTCTGATTAGACTCGGTCAGATCTTCATTCTTCTTCGTCATTGTGATGACCCGATGAGTGGCCTTGGTCGTTTTTAGTTCTTCTTTGATTTTGTCGATATCCTTCCGAAGGCATTCATTGTTGAAGAGAGCAACATCAAGATTGATTCTTTCTTTCACCAACACAGACTTCCGGATGGCGTTATCCCTTCGGGCGTTATCCTCTTCGGCATTCTCTTCGGTATCCTCTTCGGCATTCTCTTCGGCATTCTCTTCGGTATCCTTTTCGGCTTCTTTGTATTTGAGACGGAGACACACGAATTAGCATTTGCCTACAGATGACCATTATTAGTCAATCATTTCAAATTGATGGGCAGCGAAGTGAATGAATAAATCAAAACTATCGAATTCCTTTAGTCCGTTATTTCATTCCTTCATCCATCAGGTCCGTGATGGAATTGTTGCCGAACCGGAATTTCATTCTATGGCTTGAGCTTCGGTAGTTGAAAGCTCTTCAATTGGTACTTCTGTAGAGGTCGGCAAAGATGAACCCTTTATGTTGCTATTTGATGTTCACCAGATGGGCTTCGGTAAGCCGTATTTTGGGCCTTCATTGGTCTTATTATAATTCCTTTTGTCCTGAACCGATGCCATTTATAGTTTCTTATTAAACCTCCTGTTTAATAAAAAACTAGGGGGCAATGTTGGGTCGTGATATTTCTCCTATTGGGCCGAATGGATTGGGCCTACATATTCAGTTAGTCCATTGGGTCTTCACTATTGGGTGTTGACATTATTGGATCTAGTCACTTTATTATCTTTGTTAAGTCCTAATATCAGACCAAATCAGTGGGTCGACCCATCATATATTTAAATATCTTCACTTGGGTTCTGAATCGGTGATGATGACAAAGATATGGCCGACTGATATCTTACATGGCATTAATAAGGATTGGATAGTTGGCCAGCGGTGGATAAAGGGGATGGGATTAACAGGTGTCAGGAGGGTCATTGGCACGGTAAACCAGGTCCTGTAGTATATCATAGCAAGAAGGTCTTCACAAAGAGGTACGTTAACGTTCTCATACACATTCTCATTCATAATCACATACACACAATCGAGAATTATTATCTCTCTCAAGACACTAGACATTACATCCTCCATTGTTAACCTTGTGAACACGTTTACTGACTCTCACGCCTGAGCTATCCCCCGACGGAACAGCCGTCAAGCTTGTGGTGTTTATCGTGTTTATTGTGCAGGATCAGGGCGTCTTACGTGATTGGGACGTGGCAGAAAATCTTGGCGTTAACAATATCCTAGCTTTGAGTCATTTTATACACATGGTGGATTTTAAAACTCCTAAAAATAAATAAAAATCCATACGTTGAAGGTATACAAAAGATTTTCATAATCAACATCCATTATTAAAGTTGTAAATCAAACCAAATAGTTTGGACTCGACTCAAAAAATTACAAGCAAGACTCGGATTCGTTATTAATATGATCCAAATCTGAGCATAAAAAATAGTTCAAATAAAAATACGAGTAGAATTTGAGTATGGTTATACTCAACTCATTTAAAATTCAAACTGCTCTAATTTTCGATTGTGATTCGATACATACTCGATTGATACATATAATTATTATTATATATTTATAAAGTGTAATAGTAAATATATTTTCTCATTTACAAGTAAAATAATAAATTCATTATATAATTATATTTATTATAAAGCTAGTTATTATGTGGAGACTTGAATTAAACTTGAATTCAAAGTTTACGAGTAGTTTGAATATAATTCGATCCGAGTCGGATATGATTCGAGTAATGAATATTCGAGTTGAGTCGAATTTGAGTAGAGTTTTTCAAATACAATTCGAATACGAGTCGAATTCGAGTATGAACTTTACTTTTCGAATCGAATTCAAGCATCTCTCTATTCGGTTAAGTTCGACTCGTTTACACCCTTATTGATTATAATATTTGTAAAACTCACACTCTATAGTAAGATTACAAGCCTCATAATAAGAAGGAAAGAAAGCCTCACGATAAAGAAGAAATACAAACTCACACAACCGGTGAGAATCAAATGATCACATTGTAACACCTTAGTATTACATCGAAAAATATGAAAAAAATTTGTCTATATAATAAATTAAGTTATTAATAATAGTATGACTTTTTGGGTGAGCCTAAGAAGATATTATTGGATTAGTGGTTTAAGACCTTGTTTGGATGGATTTAATTCGCTTCGGATTTAGAATTTGACCCAAAATATATTCTAGAGTACTCAGAATTTGATACGAGTTGTTTCACTCAGGATCAGTCTTAATCGACTAAGACCTCATTGGCTGTGAATTTTAAGACAAGTGAAAACATATTAAACATCAAAATTTTATATATTTTCAAAACAATTGTAACATATATATATATATATATATATATATATATATATATATATATATATATATATATATATATACAAGTTGATTAAAATATAAAGTAGAAATTAAATATGTTTTTGACATGGATCAATTATATATATCCAACTCTGATGAAGAGTATGACAGAACACAACAACAACTAAATGAATCAAACTCTTTCTTGGTTGTTGATATTAAAACAAACCCATCAAAGAAAAATGAAAACACACACACACACACACACACACACACACACATATATATATATAATGAAAAAATGAGAGAAAATCAAAAGGGAAATAATTAAGCCAGTCCATAACCCATTTGAGATGAGAATAAGACTAGACCTGTAACAATGGCAGTGAGACCAGTTCCATCAATTCCTTGAGTAACTTCCTCAGCTGTGGAGCGGGCAGAAAACCCAGAATTCCCTTTGCATCCAAATATCCACATATTATTTAATTTTCCGGGATTTTTATCAGAACAAGAAATGGCTTAAAACTATTGTATATTAATTGTTGCAAATAATGTTGAACTCTGCATCAAATGTAGAAGACACTCCATATATATTTATAGATGCATGTAAAGATGTAATAATGTAAAGTTTACTTCATTTATTATGATGTTCTTTTACTTTTTGTATAATGCAAGAATCAATTTGTTATGATTTAGTCGATGGGGCTTGAGAACAATTAAAGAATAAAGATGGTTCAGCAATGGGTCAGCCATGGCCATGGAAGAAAAATATTATTCCTCACAATATATAAATAGCAGAATATGTTAAATATAAGGCAAGAAAGGAGGTGAGGACACGGCATATATATAATTGTTTAAGCTATTATATGAAAATAACTTAATTTTATGTAATTGACTAAAGTTTGATAATCGGTGCAAAGCACGGATAAACTTAGAAATGATTTATTTTGTTTTGTTTTTTTTTTTGTGCAAAATATTACGTACATATCATTTTTTGCTAGTTTTTCGTGAATTGCTTTTTTGATTAGGTTTTAGAGTAAAAAGCATTTGTGAATATTTTTAATACATGAGTTCTATTGGCATTTGAAAAAAAAAAATTATAGCTTGACAAATTGATTAATAGATTGAAAAAACATGCATAGGTTCATCCAATATGATAGAGTTGGTGTTGATAATCTTATTTACTTTTGTATTTATTTTATTTCAAACGCAAGTGACTCTCAATTTGATAGTGAAATTATTTTTTTTCGGAATATAGTTGATTCAAAGTTGAATGAGATATGTTCTACTAATTAGATTTATGAATAATGAAATATCAAGAGTTATCATATTTATATCAATCATTAATTGAGTACATTGTATCTTTAGTCGAAAATATGTGCGAGTCATCAAAGTTGGATTGTCCAGTTGAGTCGGGACCAACCAAAATAACTCGGTAACTTGCCTTTAGTGGAGAAGCCAAAAATAATATCTAGTGGGATCAAAATTATTACTATGCTATAAATAATTTAATTGATAAAGTTATAAATTTTTAATTTGACCATGTATAATAGAAAATTTATAAAATTTTAGTGGGGTCAATTTATATATAATAATTAAAATTTTTAAAATTTACCTTATATTATAAAATAATTATTTTTTTCAGTGGGATTAATTGACTTCACAGTGCAACACTTAGCTTCGCCACTGCTTGCCTTGTTATACTTTGATATTGATTGTACAAAAGAGTTTTATAATTTTTCAAAATACTATTATTATAAGTCTCAAAATGATGCAATTTTGAAATTTTAGTTAATAAAAAACAAAAGGTTAAAAGAGAGGTGAATGATATAACATATAACCCTCATTATAACATATAACCTTCATGCACGTTTTATGTAATTGAATACACATCCTCCCATGTTATACTTAAAAAATATTTTATAATTTTGTAAAACATTATTATTATAAGAGACACCTCACCTTACATAATATATCATTACTTAAATAGTTTTAAGGTGTTTTTTTTGTAATTTTATATTAATAAATCCAAAATAAGTTATAATATTATCAATTAATATATGCTCAAAGAATAGTTACTAAAAATCTATATATGAATATAATTTGACTATCTATAATCTCTTTGTGCCTGTGTGGTGTGATATCCAGCTGCACTACACAAAAAATAATACTCCTAATTGTTATTTTGGTTGCTTATTAAAGCTTCATAGCAACAAGCGTCAAGCATGGACTATTAAATTTTACCACAAATACACATATATAATAACAAAACTAAGTTTTTTGATGTGTTATCTTTGGTATGAGACTAAAATTTAATTATTATTAAAATATTTTTTTAAATTTTCTGATTTTATTTTATTAATTACTACTAAAACACTTTTTAAATCTAGAATTTAACTACAAGTAATACATTAATTATGATCCTGAAAAACTTTAGATTAATTTATTATTTTATAACAATTTTATTTCTTATAGAAATCCTAAATTATATGCAATTAGTAAGTTAAGTTGTGAAATTATTAACTATTAAAATAATTAATAGTTAATGTTAGAGAATCAAAATTCTTTTTATGGTCCTACAAACTTTAATGATAATTTATTATTCTACAATAATTTTATTCTATAGTTCTTTAATTACTTAGTTATACAATAAATTTTAACTTAAAAAATGTTTAGAATTTTATTTACTCAACTTTAGACTCTTAATAACTAAATATAAAAAATGTAGGAAAAATATTATGAATTACATCAAAATTAAAATATATAGGAGGCATTTAGTTGATTAATATTAAAATAATTATGACTAATATATTGTGATTAAAAAGTTAGTTAATTTTAAAAGTAAAAGTCATAATGGTAACTTATTATTTTATAACTTTATTCCTAAATAACTATATTTTAAAAATATAGAAAAAATATTATGAGAAAATAATAATTAATATTAAAAAGTGTTATTAATATATATTACAAAATGTATTAAGGATTAAACTTTAATTACTATTTTATTTTAGCGCTCAGGAGCCAAAACGAATACGTCTGCTACCTATCGTACTGGTCCCTTGACCAAGCATTCTACTTTTGTCGAATCGGAACCAATAACATTGCTCTATATAAGAGATCTTTAGTTAATCAATGTTAGGGGAAAAAATTCAGCTATATATAGTTATTAAATTTTAAGTTACTATTAAAAACAAAAAATTATAAATCATGATGGTAACTTATTAGTTTACAACAATTTTATGTTATATAGAATTCCTTAAATACCAAGTTTAGGCTTTTAGGTTTCACTCATTTTTTAACTTCTAAATAACCATGTATAAATTGAAATATTGAAAATAAAAACTAAATATTAAATCTAAAAACTATATAAACTGAATATTAGATTAAAAAAAATATATATATATATATATATATATATATATATATATATATAATACTAACATTCAATTGCAAGTTTTTGATAATTATTTGTTTGAGCAAAGTTTATTGTCATTCTATAATAAGTTAAATTAAAATTCAAAAAAATATTTTATAACCATTATATATACAAAATAAATAAGGAAATAATATTTCCACACATAATTTTGATATTTTTACATGAGCTCCTCCCACATAAAGTTGGGACCCACCCTACTCTCTTATGAGAGAAAACCATGTAAAAATATCAAAATTATATATGAAAATAGTGCTCCCAATAAATAAGGAATTAAAAATAAACTCGTAATTCGCATAAATTTTGTCAATTCTTTTGTTTGATTTGCGTTTTTGGATATGATTCGCTTCGATATTCAATGTTTGTATTGGAATTTATTTTTGAATAAAGTAGGCTTTACTCAACTTATTTCCAAAAAGATTTTCAACTTCTTACCATTCTATTTATGGCTATTTTATTAAGTATATAATATTATAACAATGTTGGTAAAGAAAAACTAGGAGAGTGCCCCAAAAGAAAAGAATATGTCCTCAACCCTTTTTGCCAAGAATCTCCCCATCAGTGTTTTGTTTTCTTCGAAAACACACTTTATGTGTAATATCCGAAAACAAATTTTAAAGTAATAATAATAAGATAAATAAAATAAAAATAATAATCAAATAAATTAGGTCAAACTAATATTTGTGTACTAATATTGAAGTTTTAAAAATTATTATAAGATTATAAAAATTCACAATTTAGTAATTTAATTAATGGTCTTGTACTATTGATTTGGTAATTATATAGATCGGATTGAGAAGGTCTAGCGGAGTGATATTTGACTTCGTTGAATTATTTTGGTACAATATTAAGGTACAAATTTTGTACTTCATTTATTGATTATGGTTCTATTCCCTCTATCAGTTATGTAATATTTCGTTATTTAAAAAGCTATGTTTTTGAGACTTTATTCGTTTGTATCTTTCTTCGTATATTTTCATTTACATTCGGGACCATCACTCTGCTTCCGATTGAGTAAAATTCACGCTTCACTTCCTCAGAAGAAACGGTGAAAGAAAAGGTGAGCTCAACTAGCAAAGAAGAAATATTATGACAAAGATAATGCGAGAATAAATTATCATTAGCCTTCAATAATGTTAAAGCGATAGAATATAATGACAACAAGTTTAAGCTGTAGCGGATCAAGCAATCCATTAGAAGAGTCAAGTAAGGTATAAAATCTACTATCTTTTATGATTTAAAAGTTTTTCATCAACTTTATCATTGAGACTTCGACTTAATAAATAAAATCGAATCATCCCCGCCCACGCCGAGGATATTCATGTAATCATCAATGGTCGTGACTATACCGAATAATCCTCGGTCATAATCATACCAACAACTATCCACTAATGAACTACTGAGACCAATGAGGACTTTTACCACATCATTCGTCACATTACTACCATGATTATCTTAGAATAATCCTCGGTCATAATCATACCAAGTCCATCTATGCACGTAAGCTAAAGATGACTTTCAACATAATATAAGCATGAAGATGACGACAATTCAATAAAACAAGTTCAAGAATAAATTTTAAAATTTTATAAGTTAATTTATCATGAACTCAATAACGTCCAAATTGTCAACATGATACTGCTTTGTGCAGTAAAATTCAAGAATGCTCAGAAGAATATTTTCATGAAAAGATACTGGATGAAGCGCAAATACCAAGGATATTCCACTAATTTCATGGAGTATAGAAGTCAAAGCTTTAACCAACCGAGTATAATAGAATATATGAAGCTATGAATGGATTTTCGCCGCCATGCGGTAATCCACGTGAGCATGATCATTTCCACAATTTAATAAGGAATGAATCTGAAGGATCATTCACCATGCGTGTGGAAATCCACATGGCGAGTTATTCCAACGAGAATAATAAAGAATGGAATAATGAAGGATTCACCATGCAATGCGATAGATCGCATGCATGTTGTTATTCCAGCGTAATAATAAATAATGGAACCGGTCCGACAGAAACGCACGTTGCACGGGATATTAAACGTAAGGCGTAAACGCACGCATGAGGATATTCCGGCGAATAATAAATAATGGAACCAGTCCGACGTGAGCCTTATGCACGGTGATATTAAGCGAATAATAAAGAACGGAATATTAGAAGAATTTCACCATGTATATGTAGATTGTGATAAACAAAGTTATTCTAAACAGAATAATAAGAATGGAATAACGAAGAAGAATTTCACCAAGTATAGGGTAGCCCGCATATACAAAAGTTATTCCAATGAATAATAAAGAATGGAATAATGTAAGTTCTCTTCATGAATCTGAAAGAAATAATACCCCCTTATAGTACAACAAATAATATCCCTATCTTAGAAAAAACTGGATATTTGAGTAGTGAAGTAGAAAGAGAATACTTTTCTTCTTTCTCTCTATAGTTTTCTCTCAGAGTTTGGTGAATTCGTAAGAAATAATGAAGGAATGAACTTTTATTTATAGGAGAATGGATTTGAATAGTAACTAATTCATGAATGGTTGATTGATTTACTTTTAAGCAGACGGTCCATATTGGTTTACTATTAAAACTTAAAAAACGGTCCATACTTGATTTATTATTAAAATTTTAAACCAAATGATCCATATTGATTTACTATTATAACTTTCCACTAGCGGTCCATATTGATTTACTTATTATATCTTCAACCAATGATTCGAAAAATTAGCACATCTCCTCATGGAATAATATTATACCCAAAATGATTTGGATGAAAAGAAATATATCTTACGGTGAATAGTACCCGTGAATAGTAACTTCGTGAATAGTAACTTCGTGAATAGTAACTCATAAATAGTAACTCGTGAATAGTAACTTTCGTGAATAGTAACTTCGTGAATAGTAACTCATGAATAGTAAATACGTGAATAGTACTCCACACAAAAAGTGCCCCGAATAATTCGATTGAACAATATAACCTCCGGACATCAATTATTATCAAAACAAATGTCAATTTCCACTAACACAAATAATTCCAACACAATGGAACTATAAAATTCATCTTTAATCAACACGAACTTATTCATCATTAATATTATAATTCACAATATTTAACAATCGTGTCGTTCGGGAAAGAGGGGCTTTAGATAAGGATTTCTCCTTATCAAGCGCAATTAGGTGACCAAACCTCTAATGATGTAACTTCTAGACATTGTCGATATTGCAAATAATAATATGAATAACTTTGCCGTCTCAATTATTGATTTAATAATATATCATATTATGCGAGATAATCTTTGTAATAATAATTGAATCAATAATATGAGAGATATGATGCAAAGAATTATTTGTAGCAATAATTGAGTATAACCGAGTGACTTCTCACGTAAGCATCAATAATCAATACTGCAGTGCTTACTATGCAACTAATGCAGACATCGTATTACTTTACTAAGGGTAGTTCAGCGGTTTTAACGGTAACACCTCTGCCGTTATTTTTATAGAAAGATAATTTTGTCATTTTCTAACTACGACAATACTAACGTTGTAGGGGTCCACTAATGATTGTGTAGTCGTATTTAATATTCCCTATTAAAAGCGAATATTTCAGCCAATCGAATATTATATAACCACTTACTTACTTTTGCAAAATTTATAAATATTACCCACAACTATAACATTATATCAAATCCACACCATAATATTAAAAAAGTATTTTGAGAAATTTAAATCTTTATTAATAAAATTTGGGGTCTCACAATCTCCCCTCCTTATGAAATTTCGCCCTCAAAATTTACGTTCATACCTGGTATGCCGAAGAGATGAGGATACCTTGACTTCATTTCAGATTCTAACTCTTGAGGTATAACCTTTGAGTGTTGAATACGATCCTTTTTATCCAAGATTTTAACACGTATCTCTTCATACATTAAATCTTCTGCTATCTCGTCTAGTTTTAATTCAATAATGTGGTTTGGGTCGTCCACCTATTTACGTAACATCGATACGTGAAAAACATTATTAACACGCGATATACTTGGCGGTAAAACGAGTCTATAGGCCACAGTTCCTACTTCATCGAGGATTTCAAATGGGCCAATTAAATCAAGGGTTGAGATTTCCTCTCTTCGTCGATTCTTGCTTCTAAAATAACGCCATCTTGAACCTTCTTTTTCACATTTATCAGATCCGGGTGTGTAGCTTGAGCGGCTTTAACTTTATCGATTAAAGTCGATTCTACTCGTATATTCGTTATCTTCACAAGGGTTCGTATATTCGCACTTGAAAACACATACGATCTTCTACTCAATGCGTCAGCTACCACGTTCCCTTTTCCACGATGGTATTGAATGATATGATCATAATCTTCAACAACTCGAGCCAACGTCTTTGGCACATTACACTTTCATTTTAGTTGAAGAAATATTTGAGGGTTTTAGAAATGGGTTTTGTACTAGGGTCAATACAAAATTCGATTTCACGCTCTAAGGGTAGGCTAAGAAGTCTTCAAGAATACTTCAGGAAATTTATTAACCATAGAAATATCATTCAAAACTGTGACTCTCATTCAAGACTTGGATAGCACATCACATTGATACCTATCAACTTGCCACCATTATTCACAACGTCCCCTACGAAAAGTTAAACGGTGCAGCATTCCACAAGGAAGTCACTGTTGAAAGGCTCAGGCTCTTTTTACTTATGACTTGATGTGACAATGATTGACTTTAGTGGTTTGGTTGCTTGAATTCGCATAACAGGATGGTTAGGAATATGAAAGCTAACAACCTTACAAAAAGCATGATGAGTATTTAACCAATCGATTCCTAAAATTACATCAAATGCAAGTATATATTTTTAAAGAGATAAGATCGGCAGGTAACGTGAAAGTGTCGATTTGAATCAACAAGATCTATAAACAGTGGAGGTAACGGAGGTTTCTACTATCGAAGTTTCAACTAATAAGTCAAAGTCTAATTTCTCCAAAGTCAAATTTAAACGTTGAGCGCAAGCAAGAGAGATAAAATAATGGGTAGAACCGATATCTAATAAGGTATAGACTTCGCAAGAATTTATAATTAACTAACCCGTGCTAACTTTGTGACGCCCCCAAAATAGGTATACATCACCTATTCTGAGTCGCCAAATACGTACATGGTACAGAATACAAATACAATCTTAATTATACAACAAGAGAGCTGTGAGTTTTAATACAAATACTGTCTTCTAGACAATATCCACTCTCAGAATAACTCTTCATTACATTTATTGTCACATTATTTAACAGAATAGTGAGGACTACTAGCTAATACTATCATCCGGACCATCACTCCGTTCCCCGACTCGTCCCGACTACGTTTCTCATTTCAGAGAAGAGAACGGTGAAAGAAAGGGTGAGCTCAACTAGCCCGAAGAAGAAATATTATGACAAAGATAATGTAGAATAAATTATCATTAGTCTTCAACAATGTTAAACTGATAAAATACAATAGACATCAAGTTTAACTGCAGCGGAACAAGAAATCCATTAAAAGAGTCAAGTAGAGAATAAAATCTACTATCTTTTATGATTTAAAAGGTTTTTCATCACTTTTATCATTTGGGACTCAAATTTTAATAAATAATCCACATCATCGAATCAACCGCACTACTTCTGGCCGAGGATATTCTTTAATATCACGACCACAAATTATCCATGCACTATGGGCCAAGGACATTCGTGTATTCATCAATGGTCATGATCATGCCAACAACTGTCCATCAATGCACTACGGGCCAATGAAGATTTTTACCACATCATTTGTAACATTACGGTCATGATTATACCGAATAATCCCTGGTCATAATCATACCAAGTCCATCTATGCACTACAGGCCACAGATGACTTTCAACATAATATAAACATGAGGATGATGACAATTGTGACGCCCCCAAAATAGGTATACATCACCTATTCTGAGTTGTCAATACATGGTACAGAAACAACTACAACTTTATTATTACAACAGTAAAACTGTGAGTTTGAATACAAATATTATCTTCTAGACAATATCTATACTCAAATAAATCCTCATCACATTTATTGATACATTATTTTACAAAAATGGTGAGGACTACTAAACAATCCTTTTAAAATCTTCATTCCATACCCCACTCGTACTATCGCTATATTCTCGGGCTCCCGAGAAGAAAAATGGAACAAAAAGGAAAAGGGTGAGCTCAACTAGCCCGAGAAAGAATATTATGACTAAGATAATATACAACAAATTACCGTTAGTCTTCAACAGGAAAAATCTAATAGAATACAATAGACAACAAATTTTAAATCAATATTCGCGCAATGAAATAATAATTCATTAGAAGAGTTAAGTAGAGAATGCAAACTACTATCTTCTATGTATGAATTTAAAAGTTCATCGCTCATCTTTTATCCCCTGTAACATCAATCAATATATATCCGGAATCAAATATTCATCTTTGCACTACTGCCAAAGATATTCATCGATTGGTCATGTTCATCTAAACACTGCTCATCTTTGCACTACTACCAAAGATATTTTTTAGAAATCATTCATTTTTGCCACTACAAGCCAAAGATATTCAATAATATCATCATTTAAGACCGAGGATGATGAAAAATCTTTTTTTTAAAAAGCGAATCCGGTGAAACAAAATGACAAGGATTAAGGATTAAGGATTAAGGATTCGTACTTTGTTTTATCCATGTTCAAAAAAATACCTCAAAAATAATCATAGTGGTGTAAAATTCAAGAATGATCAAAACATGGATACAATCAAAGCTAGTATCCGAATAGATATTTTGGACAAAAAAGAAGAAAATTTATTTTTCTATTGAATAGTCTCAGATATCGTGAATAGTAACTCAGACACCAAAAGATAGAAATTTCCCAAAAAACATCTTCACGCTTACATTGAATAGTACTCGTGAATAGTAACTCGTGAATAGTAACTCATGAATAGTAACTCGTGAATAGTAACTCATGAATAGTAACCCCGACATGGAAAAGTTCCAAATTTGATAAAAGTTCCAACCAATATTTCAAAGATAATGATATTGAAGAAATAATATCATCCGAGAAGAAAATAACATCCCTTACCTCGAAAGATTAAGACTTCTAATTGGAATCTAGTATATAGTCTTTGAAGGAAACAGACGCCTAACAATACTCAAAGTATACTTAAAATACTCACAAGAATATACCGATAATATAGAGAGAAAACTTGAGTTTCGGTGTGATTTTCAATTCTAACCTAAGCACCCTATTTATAGGAAAATCTTTAGAACACTAAAGCAGAAAATTTAATAAAATATTAATATATATTATAAATTTCCTTAGCCCATCTTTGAAGATCTAATTTCAGCAATTAATATCACATGTTAGCCCACTTAAATGCAAAAAAAACGTTTTTCTTTAAAATAATAATTAAAACTTCCAAAAATCAATTATTTCGGAGCTTCGGAACTTCAATAATTCACAATAATTAGCCCTTTTATCAGAAAATTCGAATCTTGCGAGTTTTTATAGGAAATTCAATTCTCTACAACTTTGCAAAAGAAAGTTTTTCCGAATTCCAAACAAAAATTGACCGAAATCCATAAACGGGCAATTTTACATGCTATAATCAAATTTCAGTCAATAAATGGGGTCCACCAACATGTTTAACATGTTTTAAATATTTATTGCAACAAAAATATTCTTCCTCCTCGTATACTCATATATCCCACATTCGTTGTAAAAATATCACCATTATTATATTATTAAAATATAATAATATATTTAAATGAATTATTTTATCAGAAAAAGATAAAATTTCAATTTTCAACAATTGTCACATTAAAAATTTTCTCCATCTATATCCACATAAAATTAATATTTTTCTCATCATATGAATCAATAATTAATTATTCACAAATAATATTACAGAATCACAATATTGACAACCGTGCGGTTCAGGAAGAGGGGCTTTCAATAAGAATTTCTCTCTTCAAGTGCGCAATTAGGTGACCAAACATCTCCTTAGACAATGTTATCTAATAATATTATTAGGATAATATGAATTATTGCTTCGATAATGAAAATATTGTGTAATGACAATTATCAAACAACAACAATATAAAATATCAACGCAAAGCAATTATTAACTCAATAAAATATTGAGCAGTAATTCTTCGTAACCATTATTGAGTGGTGCCTTCTTCACGTAAGAATCAATAATTGGTGCAATACCGTAAATATCGTGTTTTAACCACCGAGTATTTTAACAAAGATTATTGCAGAATAACTACGATTATTTTTAACCAACTTATATTTGTCGTTTTCTTCATCCAATCGCTTTAGTTATGGGGCCCACACACGGTCGCTACCGTCGCATTTAATATTTCGACAAGCATTACGAATATTCCACGACCAAACGAATATTCCCTAACAACAATGAATATTTTATAACCACTTGCTTATTTTGAAATATTTGCGTATTTTACCCCTAACTATCCACATTAATCACATCAACCCTTGCTATTTCAAAATAATAAATAGAAAATTAAATTTCATTAATAATAAGTTGGGGTCTTACAACCTCCCTCCTTATGAAATTTCGTCCTCGAAATTGACGACGACACTGATGTTTCAAAAGGTGAGGATACCTCGCTTTCATTTCCGTTCCAATTCGTGTCATTTCCTCTATATAGCATGATTCCTCTACAAAACTTTAACTTGTGGTATGACCTTTTTGGCGTAGGACATGCTCCTTCCTATCCAAGATCTTGACAGTACCTCCTCATACGTTAAGTCTTTGGCTATTTAAATGGGGTTCTAATTCTATAACGTGGTTCGGGTCTTTCACATATTCTTAAGTATGATATGTGAAACACATTATGAACACGAGACATACTTGGAGGTAACGCAAGTCTATAGGCTACATTTCCTACTTTCGGTCAAGAATTTGAAATGGACCAATAAATCGTGGATTGAGCTTTTCTCTCTTCCCAAATCTTGTAACTCCCTTCCATGGAGCAACTCGCAACAATACATGATCCCTACACTAAATTCCACGTCCTTTCGATGAAGATCCGCATAACTCTTTTGTCGATCTTGTGCCGCTTTGTATACGTTGTCGAATCATTTGAATCTTTTCTGTAGTCATACGTATTAACTTTCTAGGTCCCAACAATGTTGCTTCACCCACCTCATCCCAACATATTGGAGAACGACATTTTCGGCCCATATAATGCTTGAATGGAGCCACACCTATACTTGCTCGATAACTGCTGTTGTAGGAGAATTCCACCAATGGTAAATACTTATCCCAACCGCCCTTGAAGTATAGGACATGAGTCTTAATAGATCTTCAAGAGTTTGAATAGTCCTCTCGATTGTCCGTCTGGTTTGGGGATGGTATGCGAACTAAATCGCAAATCCGTGCTCCATAGCTTTTTGCAAGCTAACCCAAAATCTTGAAGTGAATCTTGGGTCACGATCCAAAACTATGGATCTTGGCATGTCATGCAACCTCACAATCTCATTCACGTACATACTAGCAAGACGTTCAAGGAATAAGTCTCCGTGTCGGCAAGAAATGAGCGGAGACTTGGTTAATCTATCAACAATAACCCAAATAGCATTGATGCCTTGAGAAACCGTAGTAGGAAGACCCGTAACGAAATCCATAGTAATGTGTTCCCACTTCCATTTCGGAATCTCAAGTGGTTGCAACGGACCCTTAGGTACCGGAGATGCTCGCCTTTACACGTTGACAAGTTAAACACATTGAGATAAACTTTGCAATCTCTCTCTTCATATTGTTCCACCAAAATGTATGTCGAAGATCACGATACATTTTAGTACTTCCAGGATGGATTGCAAATGGTGTATTGTGTGCCTCATCATAATCTTGTACTTCAAATCAGAGTCGTTAGGAACACAAAGTCTAGAGTGGACTCAAGTATTCCTTCTTCATCAATTCTCGCTTCCTAATAGCTCCTTCTTGTACTTTCTTCTTCATACGCATCACCTCCGGATTCGGTGGCTTGCAACCTTAACTTTTTCTATTAAAGTTGGCTCTGTCGCGATACTTGACATCATCGCCTTTTCGTTCCGCGATATGATTTTCTACTCAACGCGTCACCTACCACGTTCGCCTTTCCAGGATGGTATTGAATAGTGTGGTCGTAGTCTTTCAATAGCTTGAGCCAACGTCACCGCCGCATGTTGAGTTCTTTTGAGTGAAGAAATATTTAAGGCTTTTTATGGTGCGAATATATCTCCACTTTCTCCCCATATAGATAGTGCCTCCATATTTTTAGGCAAGCTGAACGATTGCCATTAACTCTAGATCATGAGTAGGATAATTCCTCTCATACTCTTTAAGTTGTCATGAGGCATAAAGCTATGACTTTCCCACGTTGCATGAGAACACATCCTAACCCTTTGCTCAAGCATCCTTTGTGAGATAACAAATCCATCCGAACCGGATGGTATTGTTAGACACAGTCCGAAATAAGTCTCCTCTTAAGCTCTTGGAAACTCTTCTCGCGATTCTTCACTCGAAGCGAATTTTGTATCCTTCCGAGTTAATTGAGTTAATGGAGTAGCGATTCGAGAAAACCCTTCCACGAATCTCGATAATAACCAAATTAAGCCCAAAAAGCTACGTGCTTCAATCACCACAGGCTTGGTTGCTCCCAACTTTGTATTGCTTCAATCTTCACGGATCAACAGATACTCCATGTTTCGACACCACGTGCCCAAGGAATGCTACTTCCTCAAGCCGAACTCGCATTTCTTCAATTTGGCATATAGTTTGTTTTCACAAAGCCTTTGGAGTACCGGCTTCAAATGGTGCTCATGATCTTCACGACTTTTGGAATATATAAGGATGTCATCAATAAAGACAACAACGAATCGATCCAAATATTCCTTGAATACTCTGGTTCATCATATCCATGAAAGTCAGCAGGAGCATTAGTTAGTCCGAAAGACATGACTAAGAATTCATAATGCCCATACCGAGTTTCAAGGCGTCTTTGGAATATCCTCGGTTCTAATCTTCATTGATGATATCCGTAGCGAAGATCGATTTTGAAAAGAATTGTGTTCTTACAGAATCGGGTCAAACAAGTCATCAATACGAGGTAGAGGATACCTATTCTTGATGGTGACATGGTTCAATTCAGATAGTCAATACAAAGTCGCATACTCCCTTTTTTTCTTCTTTACAAATAAAACAGAGCACCCCAAGGAGATGTACTAGGACGAATGAAACCGATGTCCAACAATTTCTCGTAGTTGGACCTTTAACTCCCTGAAGTTCAATAGAGCCATTCGATATGGGGTTTTAGAAATGGGCTTTGTACCGGGTTCAAGATCAATAAATAATTCAACTTCACGTTACGGGGTAGGGAGGGAAGTTCTTCGGGAAATACGTCGGAAAGTCAATAACAACATGAATATTATTCAAATTTGGACGTGTCTTTATTCAAATCCATAACATGGGCTAAGAAAGCTTGACATCCGTTTTTCAATAAACGAATAGCTTTATGATTAGATATGACGTTGATTGATTTTAATGGTTTAGTTGTTTGAATTAAATGCACAACAAGGTTGGTTAGGAATATGAAAACTAACAACCTTACGAAAACAATCAATTTTGGCATGATGAGTAGTTAACCAATCAATCCCTAAAATCACATCAAAAGCAAGTATCTTTAAAGAGATAAGGTCGGCGGGTAAGGTAATGGTGCCAACTTGAATCAAACAAGATTTATAAGCGATTGGATGTGATGAAAGTTTCTCCTAACGAAGTTTTTCACAGATAGGTCAAAGTCTAATTCTCTCGAGTCAAGTTTAAACGTTGAGCACAAGGAGAGAGAGATAAATGAATGGGTAGCACCCAGATCAAGTAAGGTATAAACTTCGCAAGAATTTATAAATAGCTTACCCGTGATCACCTCGTTTGGGTTCCTCGCATTTTGACCAATCACAACAAACGCTTCTTCCTAATCATCGACTTTTGACTTTTCCGGGATAGTCTTTTGAGTCACCGTCAGACGCCCCAAAATAGGTATACATCACCTATTACGAGTTGTCAATACATGCATGCGAAACAACTATAACTTTATTATTACAACAAGAAGCTGTGAGTTTGAATACAAATATTATCTTCTAGACAATATCTATACTCAAATAAATCCTCATCACATTTATTGATACATTATTTCACAAAAATGGTGAGGACTACTAAACGATCCTTTCTAAAACCTTCATTCCATACCCCGACTTGCACTTCGCTTATATTCTCGCCTCCCGAGAAAAATGGAACAAAAATGAAAAGGGTGAGCTCAACTAGCTCAATAAAGAATATTATGACTAAGATAATATACAACAAATTATCGTTAGTCTTCAACAGGAAAAATCTAATAGAATACAATAGACAACAAATTTTAAATCAATATTCGCAATGAAATAATAATTCATTAGAAGAGTAAGTAGAGAATGCAAACTACTATCTTCTATGTATGAATTTAAAAGTTCATCGCTCATCTTTTATCCTCGTAACATCAATCAATATACATCCGAATCAAATATTCATCTTTGCACTATGTGCCAAAGATATTCATCATTGGTCATGTTCATTTAAACACTGTTCATCTTGCAGACTACGGCCAAAGATATTCTTCAGAAATCATTCATCTTTGCACTCACTGTGCCAAAGATATTCTTAAGAAATCATTCATCTTTGCACTACGGGCCAAAGATATTCCATAATATCATCATTTAAGACCGAGGATGATGAAAATATTTTTTAAAGAAACGAATCCAATTGAAAAAAAAATGACAAGGATTAAGGATTCGTACTTGGTTTTATCCACGCCCAAAAATACCTCAAAATAATCATAGTGGTGTAAAATTCAAGAATGATCAAAACATGGATACAATCGAGTTAGTATCCGTAATATATATTTTAGACGAAAAGTAGAAATTTTATTTTTGGTGAATAAGATCAGATACGTGAATAGTGCCGTATCGTGAATAGTAACTCAGACACCAAAAGATAAAATTCCACAAAAACATCTTCACGCTTCATTAATAGTACTCGTGAATAAGAACTCGTGAATAGTAACTCAGCGAATTGAATAAGAACTCGTGAATAGTAACTCATGAATAGTAACCCATGAATAGTAACCCGACATGAAAAAGTTCCAAATTTGATAAAAACTTCAGATCAACATTTCAAAGATAATGATATTGAAGAAATAATATCATTACTGAAAAAAATAATATCCCTTACCTCGAAAGATCAAGACTTTAGCTAGAATACCTAGGGTATAGTCTTTCAAGGAACTTGCAACCGTCTAGCAATACTCAAAGTATACTCAAAATACTCACAAGAATACGCTCGATAATATATAGAGAGAACTTCAGCTTACGATGTGATTTTCAATTCTAACCTAAGCACCTTATTTATAGGAAAACGCTTGTAACACCAAAGCGTAAAATTTAATAAAATAATAATATTTCTTAAAAATATTCAAGCCCACCTTAGAAATCTGATTTCAGATCATTTATAACACATGTGAGCCACTCAATTGCAACAAAAAACGTTTTTCTTACAAAAAATATTTTAAACTCCCAAAAATCAATTATTTTGAGACTTGAACTTCAATAATTCATAATAAATAGCCCTATCATCAGAAAATTCGAATCTCATGAGTTTTTATAGGAATTTCAATTTCTACAACTTTGCAGAAGAAAGTTTTTCCAAATTCCAAATAGAAATTGACCGAAATCCACAAACCGGGCGATTTTATAAATTTATAATCAAATTTCGATCAATAAATGGGGTCCACCGACATGTTTAACATGTTTTAAACATTTATTGCAACAAAAATACTCTTCCTCCTCAGTATACTCATATATCCCACATTCGTTGTAAAATATATCAGTTAATATATTATTAAAATAATATATTTAAATGAATTATTTTATCGAGAAAAAGATAAAATATTAATTTTCAACAATTGTCATTTTAAAAATTTTCTCCATCTATATCCACATAAAATCAATATTTTCCTCATCATATAAATCAATAATTAATTATTCACAAATAATATACAGAATCACAATATTGACAACCGTGGTTCCTGAAAGAAGGGCTTTCCAATAAGAATTTCTTCTTCTTGGCGGCAATTAGGTGACCAAACCTCTCCTTTAGATGTAACTTTCTAGACATTGCCAATAATGTTATCTAATAATATTATTCAGATAATATGAATTATTGCTTCGATAATTAAAAATAATGTGTAATGACAATTATCAAACAACAAGAATATAAAATATCAACGCAACAATTATTAACTCAATAAAATATCGAACAAAGAATTATCGTAACCATTATTGAGTAGTGCCTTCACGTAAGAATCAATAATTGGTGCAATACCATGTGCTTCTTGTTCAACAACGCGTATTAGTGTGTTTTAACCAACGGGTATTCCAACAAAGATTAATTCAGAATAACTACGCCCGTTATTTAAAAACAACTTATATTTGTCGTTTTCTTCATCCAATCGCTTTCCATTATGGGGCCCACACATGGTCGCTATTTGTCGCATTTAATATTCCCCCCGACAAAGATTTAATATTCCACGACCAAACGAATATTCCCGACGATAATGAATATTTTATAACCACTTGCTTATTTTAAAATATTTGCGTATTTAACCCTTAACTATCCACATTAATCAAATCAACCCTTACTATTTCAAAATAATAAATAAAGGAAATTCCTTTTATTTAAAAATTTGAGAGGTCTTACAACCTCCCTCCTTATGAAATTTCGTCCTCGAAATTGGACGACGATTCTGGTGTGTTTCGAAAAGGTAAGGATACTTCGCTTTCATTTCCGTTTCCAATTCCTGTGTCATTTCCTCTATAAAGCATGATTCCTCCACAAAACTTTAACTTGTGGTATGACCTTTCTTGTAGGACATGCTCCTTCCTATCCAAGATCTTGACAGTACCTCCTCATACGTTAAGTCTTTGGCTATCTCGTCGGGTTCTAACTCAATAACGTGGTTCGGGTCTTTCACATATTTATTTAAGTACGATATGTGAAACACATTATGAAACACGAGACATACTCGGAGGTAACGCAAGTCTATAGGCTACATTTCCTACTCGGTCAAGAATTTGAAATGGACCAATAAATCGTGGATTGAGCTTTCCTCTCTTCCCAAATCTTGTAACTCCCTTCCATGGAGCAACTCGCAACAATACATGATCCCCTACATTAAATTCCACGTCCTTTCGATGAAGATCCGCATAACTCTTTTGTCGATCTTGTGCCGCTTTTGTATACGTTGTCGAATCATTTGGATCTTTTCGGTGAGTCATACGTACGTTTAACTTTCGGGTCCCAACAATGTTGCTTCACCCACCTCATCCCAACATATTGGAGAACGATATTTTCGTCCATATAATGCTTCAAATGGAGCCACACCTATACTTGCCTGATAACTGTTGTTGTAGGAGAATTCCACCAATGGTAAATACTTATCCCAACTACCCTTGAAGTCTAGGGACAGAGTCTTAATAGATCTTCAAGAGTTTGAATAGTCCTCTCTCGATTGTCCGTCCGTTTGGGGATGGTATGCCGAACTAAATCGCAAATCTGCGCTCATAGCTTTTTGCAAGCTAACCCAAAATCTTGAAGTGAATCTTGGGTCACGATCCGAAACTATGGATACTGGCATGCCATGCAACCTCACAATCTCATTCACGTACATACTAGCAAGACGTTCAAGGGAATAAGTCTCCCGTATCGGCAAGAAATGAGCAGACTTAGTTAATCTATCAACAATAACCCAAATAGCATTGATGCCTTGAGAAACCGTAGGAAGACCCGTAACGAAATCCATAGTAATGTGTTCCCACTTCCATTTCGGAATCTCAAGTGGTTGCAACGGACCCTTAGGTACAAGATGCTCCGCCTTTACACGTTGGCAAGTTAAACACATCGAGATAAACTTTGCAATCTCTCTCTTCATATTGTTCCACCAAAATGTATGTCGAAGATCAAGATACATTTTAGTACTTCCAGGATGGATTGCAAATGGCGTATTGTGTGCCTCCATCATAATCTTGTACTTCAAATCAGAGTCGTTAGGAACACAAAGTCTAGAGTGGACTCAAGTATTCCTTCTTCATCAATTCTCGCCCTAATAGCTCCTTCTTGTACTTTCTTCTTCATACGAATCAGCTCCGGCCGGTTGGCTCGAGCAACCTTAACTTTTCTATTAAAGTTGGCTCTACGCGATACTTGACATCATCGCACTCGCTCCGTTCGCGATATGATCTTCTACTCAATGCGTCACTACCACGTCGCTTTACCGGGATGGTATTGAATAGTGTGGTCGTAGTCTTTCAATAGCTCGAGCCAACGTCACGCCGCATGTTGAGTTCTTTTGAGTGAAGAAATATTTAAGGCTTTTATGGTCCGAATATATCTCCACTTTCTCCCCATATAGATAGTGCCTCCATATTTTTAAGCTTGGCAAACGATGGCCGCTAACTCTAGATCATGAGTAGGATAATTCCTCTCATACTCTTTAAGTTGTCGCGAGGCATAGGCTATGACTTTCCCACGTTGCATGAGAACACATCCTAACCCTTTGCCCGAAGCATCACTGTAGATAACAAATCCATCCGAACCAGATGGTATTGTTAGAACAAAATAAATAAGTCTCTTTTAAGCTCTTGGAAACTTTTCTCGATTCTTCGCTCCAAACGAATTTTGTATCCTTCCGAAGTTAATTTGAGTTAATGGAGTAGCGATTCGAGAAAACCCTTCCACTTAATCTCCGATAATAACCAATTAAGCCCAAAAGCTACGTGACTTCACCACCGACTTTGGTTGCTCTAACTCAGATTGCTTCAATCTTCACGGATCAACAGATACTCCATGTTTCAACACCACGTGCCCAAGGAATGCTACTTCCTCAAGCCAGAACTCGCATTTCTTCAATTTGGCATATAGTTGGTTTTCACGAAGCCTTTGGAGTACCAGCTTCAAATGGTGCTCATGATCTTCACGGCTTTTGGAATATATGAAGATGTCATCTATAAAGACAACAACGAATTGATCCAAATATTCCTTGAATACTCGGTTCATCATATCCATGAAAGCCGCAGGAGCATTAGTTAGTCCGAAAGACATGACTAAGAATTCATAATGCCCATACCGAAGTTCTCAAGGCGTTTTTGAATATCCTCGATTCTAATCTTGTTGATGATATCCGTAAGCTAAGATCGATTTTTGAAAAGAATTGTGCCCCTTGCAATGGTCAAACAAGTCATCAATACGAGGTAGAGGATACCTATTCTTGATGGTGACATGGTTCAATTCCGATAGTCAATACAAAGTCGCATATACTCCCGTCTTTCTTCTTTACAAATAAAACAGAGCACCCCAAGGAGATGTACTAGGGACGAATGAAACCGATGTCCAACAATTCTCGTAGTTGGACCTTTAACTCCTCAAGTTCAATAGAGCCATTCGATATGGGGTTTTAGAAATGGGCTTTGTACCGTGTTCAAGATCAATAAAGAATTCAACTTCACATTCGGGGGTAATCAGGGAAGTTCTTGAAATACGTCAGAAAGTCAATAACAACAGAATATTATTCAAATTTGACGTGTCTTTATTCAAATCCATAACATGGGCTAAGAAAGCTTGACATCCGCTTTTTTAATAAACGAATAGCTTTATGATTAGATATATAATGATCGATTTTAATGGTTTAGTTGCTTGAATTGCATAACAAAGGTTGGTTAGGAATATGAAAACTAACAACCTTACGAAAACAATCAATTTTGGCATGATGAGTAGTTAACCAATCAATCCCTAAAATCACATCAAAAGCAAGTATCTTTAAAGAGATAAGGTCAATGTAAGGTAATGGTGCCAACTTGAATCAAACAAGATTTATAAACAAGTGGATGTGATGAAAGTTTCTCCTAACGGAGTTTCCACAGATAGGTCAAAGTCTAATTTCTCCGAGTCAAGTTTAAACGTTGAGCACATGCAGAGAGAGATAAATGAATGGGTAGCACTTAGGATCAAGTAGGTATAAACTTCGCAAGAATTTATAAATAGCTTACCCGTGATCACCTCGTTTGGGTTCCTCGATTATGACCAAATCACAACAAACGCTTCTTCCCTAATCGTTGACTTTGACTTTTCGGGATGATCTTTTGAGTCACCAAATCCCCATTGAACTAGGTTTTGCTCTTTGCATAATCTCGAGCGATATGTCCTTCCTTTCTACAATTATAGCATACCTTGAATGTTGTAGGCACTTTGACCGATATGTCCCTCTTTCCGTGATTTGTAGATATATAATGGGTGGTCGTTCTCCTCCCTTAGAACCGATTCTTTCACGTAAGACCACATCATCTTCACATGGTCGTTGTTAAATCTCCTCTTTTAAAATCTCCTCCCGACTCGCTTCTTCTATTTTCATGGCCATGATTACCACAGAGTAGTTGGTTACCATTTTCTGTCTGTTTCTTTTCTCCGCAGTTATCATTTTTCGTTGATCGCTATCTCGACACGATCTCGTTGTGGTCCTCGGTTGACCGTACTCGTTATCTCGCTCTAATAATTGAGCCACATTTTATAACATCTCGAATAAAGAGAAAATTTATGAGAAATAAGATATTGACGTATCTTTGGGTTTCAAACCTCTAAGAAACATCCGCGGCCATACGTTCCTCATTCTCCACCAAATGAGGTGCAAACCGGATAACTCGCAAACTTTGCCTCGCATCGAGACACCGCCATGTTGTTTTGTTCCAATCGATGAACTCCACTTCCTTCATATACGATTTAACACTTTCGTGAAAGTATTTGTCATTAAATAGCTTCAAACGCGTCTCCCAAGACATACGCCGAGTCTTAATTGGATGGTACGCTTCACGACTCCCACCAGTGAGTCCGCTTCGCCACGGAACATAAAGGTGGCGAATGGAACCTTCGTTCCTCCGCATCCCAAGACATCGAATATCTTGGTAATTTGTTTGACCCATGTTTCCGCCATGATCGGATCCGGCTTTCCCTTAAATTCTGGTGGTCCCAACTCTTTGAATCGCTTGTTTGTGACAACCCGTGAATTGCTATCATTTCTCCTCGTATTTTGAACACGAGTCTCCTCGTCGATTTTGCATGAAGCGCAAAAAACTTCTAAACATCCCCTCGCTCATCATCTCTTTCGGTGGTGTTGTTCATGGAGGAACATTGCAAACTGTCAGACGCTTCTCCTCGTTGGTGAGTCTGATGCATCTCCACTGGTCTCATTTCCATTGTTAATATTCTCAATCGACATTCTCAAAAGCGTCATAAAACAAGGGTTAATTAAGGAAATCAATATATCACATAATATCCCTATATATCGACCAACTAAAAAATAAGCTTAGGTAGGACACACTAGCGAATGATTTACTCGTCTCTCCCTCCTAGTTCTATTCCCCGATCTCCGCCGGAGATCATATCCTAAGCTCGATACCAACCTGTGACGCCCCAAAATAGGTATACATCACCTATTCTAAGTTGTCAATACATGGTACAAAAATAACTACAACTTTATTATTAAAACAAGAAAGCTGTGAGTTTGAATACAAATATTATCTTCAGACAATATCTATACTCAAATAAATCCTCATCACATTTATTGATACATTATTTTACAAAATGGTGAGGACTACTAAACAATCCTTTCTAAAACCTTCATTCCATACCCCAGACTACGCACTCGCTTATATTCTCGCCCCCGAGAAAAATGGAACAAAATGAAAAGGGTGAGCTCAACTAGCTCAAAAGAATATTATGACTAAGATAATATACAACAAATTATCGTTAGTCTTCAACAGGAAAAATCTAATAGAATACAATAGACAACAAATTTTAAATCAATATTCGCAATGAAATAATAATTCATTAGAAGAGTAAGTAGAGAATGCAAACTACTATCTTCTATGTATGAATTTAAAAGTTCATCGCTCATCTTTTATCCACTGTAACATCAATCAATATACATCCGAATCAAATATTCATCTTTGCACTATCTGCCAAAGATATTCATCGATTGGTCATGTTCATTTTAACACACTGCTCATCTTTGCACTACGGCCAAAGATATTCTTCAGAAATCATTCATCTTTGCACTACGGTGCCAAAGATATTCTTAAGAAATCATTCATCTTTGACCTTCTGTGCCAAAGATATTCCATAATATCATCATTTAAGACCGAGGATGATGAAAATATTTTTTAAAGAAACGAATCCGGTGAAAAAAAATGACAAGGATTAAGGATTTCGTACTTGGTTTTATCCACGTCCAAAAATACCTCAAAAATAATCATAGTGGTGTAAAATTCAAGAATGATCAAAACATGGATACAATCGAGTTAGTATCCGTAATATATGTTTTAGACGAAAAGTAGAAATTTTATTTTTGGTGAATAGTATCAGATATCGTGAATAGTGCCGTTATCACGTGAATAGTAAACTCACACCAAAAGATAGAAATTCCACAAAAAACATCTTCACGCTTACATGAATAGTACTCGTGAATAAGAAACTCATGAATAGTAACTCGTGAATAGTAACTCATGAATAGTAACCCATGAATAGTAACCCGACATGAAAAAGTTCCAAATTTGATAAAACTTCAGGATCAACATTTCAAAGATAATGATATTGAAGAAATAATATCATTACGAAAAAATAATATCCCTTACCGAAAGATCAAGACTTCAGCTAGAATTAAAGGGTATAGTCTTTGAAGGAACTTGCAAAATCTAGCAATACTCAAAGTATACTCAAAATACTCACAAGAATACGCTCGATAATATAGAGAGAGAACTTGATTTCGATGTGATTTTCAATTCTAACCCAAGCACCCTATTTATAGGAAAACGCTTTAGAACACCAAAGCGGTAAAATTTAATAAAATAATAATATTTCTTAAAATATTCAAGCCCACCTTAGAAATCTGATTTCAGATCATTTATAACACATGTGAGCCACTCAATTGCAACAAAAAACGTTTTTCTTACAAAAATATTTTAAACTCCAAAAATTAATTATTTCGGAGCTTCGGAACTTCAATAATTCATAATAAATAGCCCTATCATCAGAAAATTCGAATCTCACGAGTTTTTATAGGAATTTCAATTCTCTACAACTTTGCAGAAGAAAGTTTTTCCAAATTCCAAATAGAAATTGACCGAAATCCACAAACGGGCGATTTTACATTTATAATCAAATTTCAATCAATAAATGGGGTCCAACAGAGCATGTTTAACATGTTTTAAACATTTATTGCAACAAAAATACTCTTCCTCCTCAGATACTCATATATCCCACATTCGTTGTAAAAATATCCCATTAATATATTATTAAAATAATATATTTAAATGAATCATTTTATCGAAAAAGATAAAATATTAATTTTCAACAATTGTCATTTTAAAAATTTTCTCCATCTATATCCACATAAAATCAATATTTTCCTCATCATATAAATCAATAATTAATTATTCACAAATAATATTACGTAATCACAATATTGACAACCGTGAGGCGGTTCGGTGAAGGAAGAGGGCTTTCCAATAAGAATTTCTTCTTTATGGTAGCGCGCAATTAGGTGACCAAACCTCTCCTTGATGTAACTTTCTAGACATTGCCAATAATGTTATCTAATAATATTATTGAGATAATATGAATTATTGCTTCGATAATGAAAAATATCGTGTGTAATGACAATTATCAAACAACAAAGAATATAAAATATCAACGCAAACAATTATTAACTCAATAAAATATCGAAACAAGAATTATCGTAACCATTATTGAGAAAGTGCCTTCACGTAAGAATCAATAATTGGTGCAATATCGTGCTCTTCGTTCAACAACGCCAGATTAGTGTGTTTTAACCACCGGGTATTCCAACAGTATTAACAGTAACAACTACGCCGTTATTTAAAAACAACTTATATTTGTCGTTTTCTTCATCCAATCGCTTTCCGTTATGGGGCCCACACATGGTCGCTGCTGGTAAATCGCATTTAATATTCCCCGAAAAGATTTAATATTCCACGACCAAACGAATATTCCCCGGCGATAATGAATATTTTATAACCACTTGCTTATTTTGAAATATTTGCGTATTTAACCCTTAACTATCCACATTAATCAAATCAACCCTTACTATTTCAAAATAATAAATAAAGGAAATTCCTTTTTATTTAAAAATTTCGGGGTCTTACAACCGATCCTCATTGAACTAGGTTTCTTGCTATCCGATAATCTCGAAAGCGATATGTCCTTCCTTTCCACAATTATAGCATACCTTGAAGCTGTTGTGGACGGTTTGGGTCGATATGTCCCTCTTTCCGTATTTATAGCATTTGACCGGTGGTGGTCGTTCTCCTCCTTAGAACCCGATGTCGCCAAGCCTTCGTCGTCTTCATATGGTCGTTGTTAAATCTCCTCTTTTTAAAATCTCTCTCGATTTCGCTTCTTCATTTTCATGGCCATGATTACCACCAGAGTGGTTACCATTTTTGTGTCCGTCTGCTTTTCTCTCCTTTGGTTATCATTATTACATTGATCGCTATCTCAGTACGATCCTCGGTTGTGGTCCTCGGTTGACCGTACTCGTTATCTCATTTCTAATAATTGAGCCTCGCTTACAACATCCTGAATAGAGAGAAAGTTTATGAGAAATGTGATATCGACGTATCTGGGGTTTCAAACCTCTAAGAAACATCCGCGTCATACGTTCCTCATTCTCCACCAAATGAGGTGCAAACACGGATAACTCGCAAACTTTGCCTCGCATCGAGACACCGTCATGTTGTTTTGCTCTAACTCGATGAACTCCACTTCCTTCATACGACGAACACTTTCGTGAAAGTATTTGTCATTAAATAGTTTCAAACGTTTCCCAAGACATCTTTGAAAAGTAATTTGGATGGGTACGCTTCACAGACTACCACCGATGATCCGCCTCGCCACGGAACATAAAGGTGGCGAATGGAACCTTCGTTTCTCCGTGCATCCCAAGACATCAAATATCTTGGTAATTTGTTTGACCCATGTTTCCGCCATGATCGGATCTCGCTTTCCTTAAATTTCGGTGGTCCCAACTCTTTGAAGCTGCTTGGCGTGACAACCCGTGAATTGCTATCATTTCCTCCTGTATTTTGAACACGAGTCTCCCTCGTCTAATTTTGTATGAATCGTAAAAAGCTTCTAAACATCCCTCGTTCATCATCGCTTTCGATTGGTGTTGTTCACGGGAGGAACATTGTTAGCTGCTGTTGCACGTTCTCCTCGTTGGTGAGTACAAAGGCGTCTCCACGGCCTCATTTCCATTGTTAATATTCTCAATTCGACATTCTCAAAACTCGCGTCATAAAACAAGGGTTAATTAAGGAAATCAATATATCACATAATATCCCTATATATCTTGACCAACTAAAAAAATAAGCTTAGGTAGGACACACTAGCGAAGGATTTACTAAATCTCTCCCTCCTAGTTCTATTCCCGATCTCCGCATGAGATCATATCCCTAAGCTCGATACCAATCGTGACGCCCCAAAATAGGTATACATCACCTATTCTAAGTTGTGAATACATGGTACAAAAACAACTACAACTTTATTATCTGTGAAGAAAGCTGTGAGTTTGAATACAAATATTATCTTCTAGACAATATCAATACTCAAATAAATCCTCATCACATTTATTGATACATTATTTTACAAAATGGTGAGGACTACTAAACAATCCTTTCTAAAACCTTCATTCCATACCCCGACTGTACTCGCTTATATTCTCGCCTCCCGAGAAGAAAAATGGAACAAAAAGGAAAAGGGTGAGCTCAACTAGCCCAAGAAAGAATATTATGACTAAGATAATATACAACAAATTACCGTTAGTCTTCAACAGGAAAAATCTAATAGAATACAATAGACAACAAATTTTAAATCAATATTCGCAATTGAAATAATAATTCATTAGAAGAGTTAAGTAGAGAATGCAAACTACTATCTTCTATGTATGAATTTAAAAGTTCATCGTCTATCTTTTATCCTGTAACATCAATCAATATATATCCGAAATCAAATATTCATCTTTGCACTACTGAGCCAAAGATATTCATCGATTGGTCATGTTCATCTAAACACTGCTCATCTTTGCACTACTACCAAAGATATTTTTCAGAAATCATTCATCTTTGCACTACGTGGCCAAAGATATTCAATAATATCATCATTTAAGACCGAGGATGATGAAAAATCTTTTAAAGAAAGCGAATCCAAAGTGAAACAAAATGACAAGGATTAAGGATTAAGGATTAAGGATTCGTACTTTGTTTTATCCATGTTCAAAAATACCTCAAAAATAATCATAGTGGTGTAAAATTCAAGAATGATCAAAACATGGATACAATCAAAGCTAGTATCCAGAATAGATATTTTGGACAAAAAGAAGAAAATTTATTTTTCTATTGAATAGTCAGATATCGTGAATAGTAACTCAGACACCAAAAGATAGAAATTTCCCAAAAAACATCTTTACGCTTCATGAATAGTACTCGTGAATAAGAACTTCGTGAATAAGTAACTCATGAATAGTAACTCGTGAATAGTAACTCATGAATAGTAACCCCGACATGGAAAAGTTCCAAATTTGATAAAAGTTCCAACCAATATTTCAAAGATAATGATATTGAAGAAATAATATCATCGAGAAGAAATTAACATCCCTTACCTCGAAAGATTAGTACTTACATTTGGAATCTGGGTATAGTCTTTGAAGGAAACTTGCTCAAAATCTAACAATACTCAAAGTATACTCAAAATACTCACAAGAATACGCCGATAATATAGAGAGAAAACTTGAGTTCGGTGTGATTTTCAATTCTAACCTAAGCACCCTATTTATAGGAAAATGCTTAGAACACCAAAGTAGAAAATTTAATAAAATATTAATATATATTATAAATTTCCTTAGCTCATCTTTGAAGATCTCATTTCAGCAATTAATATCACATGTTAGCCCACTTAAATGCAAAAAAAAACGTTTTTCTTTAAAATAATAATTAAAACTTCCAAAAATTAATTATTTCGGAGCTTCGAAACTTCAATAATTCACAATAAATAGCCCTTTTATTAGAAAATTCGAATCTTGCGAGTTTTTATAGGAAATTCAATTCTCTACAACTTTGCAGAAGAAAGTTTTTTCAATTCCAAATGTAAAATGACCGAAATCCATAAGCGGGAAATTTTACGGTTTATAATCAAATTTCAAATCAATAAATGGGGTCCACCGACATGTTTAACATGTTTTAAACATTTATTGCAACAAAAATACTCTTCCTCCTCAGTATACTCATATATCCCACATTCGTTGTAAAAATATCACCATTATTATATTATTAAAATATAATAATATATTTAAATGAATTATTTTATCGAAAAAGATAAAATTTCAATTTTCAACAATTGTCACATTAAAATTTTCTCCATCTATATCCACATAAAATTAATATTTTCCTCATCATATGAATCAATAATTAATTATTCACAAATAATATTACGTAATCACAATATCGATACAACCGTGCGGTTCAGGAAAGAGGGGCTTTCAATAAGAATTTCTCCTTCTTGGCGCCGCAATTAGGTGACCAAACCTCTCCTTAGATGTAACTTTCTAGACATTGCCAATAATGTTATCTAATAATATTATTAGATAATATGAATTATTTTTCGATAATGAAAAATATTGTGTAATGACAATTATTGAAACAACAACAATATAAAATATCAACGCAGCAATTATTAACTCAATAAAATATTGAGCAAGAATTATCGTAACCATTATTGAGTAGTGCCTTCTTCACGTAAGAATCAATAATTGGTGCAATACCTGGTGTGCTTCTCGTGTTTTAACCAAAGAGTATTTTAACAAAGATTAATCTGTAAGAATAACTACGCCAGATTATTTTTAACCAACTTATATTTGTTGTTTTCTTCATCCAATCGCTTTCGTTATGGGGCCCACACATGCATTGCGCTGCGTCGCATTTAATATTCCCGACAATACGAATATTCCACGACCAAACGAATATTCCCCGACAACAATGAATATTTTATAACCACTTGCTTATTTTGAAATATTTGTGTATTTTACCCCTAACTATCCACATTAATCACATCAACCCTTGCTATTTCAAAATAATAAATAGAGAAAATTAAACTTCATTAATAATAAGTTGGGGTCTTACAACAATGATATAAGAATTCAATAAAACAAGTTCAAGAATTAATTTGTCCAGGAACCAATAACGTTCAAATTGTCAACATGATACTTCTTTGTAGAGTAAAATTTAAGAATGCTCAGAAGAATATTTTCATGAAAAGATACTGGATGAAGCGCAAATATCAAGGATATTCCACTAATTTCATGGAGTATAGAAGTTAAAACTTTAACCAACAGAGTATAATAAAGAATGGAATAACAAAAGAAATCACCATGCATGCGGTACTTCGCATAGACAGGTTATTCCAACAGAATAATAATAACGGAACAAAGTTAAAGCGAAATTGCATTGACAAGCGGGATGTTCCAATGTAATAATAAAGAATGGAATAACAACATAAATCACCATGCATGCGATACTTCAGTATAGCGAGGTTATTCCAACGAGAATACTAAATAACGGAACCGGTCGGGCATAATACCTTAACCAACAAAGTATGTTCCAATGAGAATAAATAAAGACGGAACCAGTCCCACATAAAACGCATGCATGCGAGGATATTCTAATGTAATAATAAAGAATGGAATAATGGAAGAATTTCACCAAGTATAGGGTAGCTCACGTGATATCTGAGTTATTCCAACGAATAATAAAGAATAGAATATGTGAAGTTCTCTTCATGAATACAAAAGAAATAATACCCCTACCTTAAGAAGAAGGGTCTGCGGATATATGAGTAGTGAAGTAAGAATACTTTTCTTTTCTTCTCTCTCTATAGTTTATCCCTCAGAGTTTTGGTGAATTAAGTAAGAAATAATGAAGGAATGAGCTTCTATTTATAGAAAATTGGATCAAGATAGTAACTAACTTTCGCTTGAGCGGTCCGTATTGAAATACTTTAATCTGACGGTCCATATTTAAAAGCAAAATCTTTTAAATAAAATATAATATATTTTATTTATAATCTAATAAAACGAATAACTTTATAAAAGATTTTACTATGCAAATACTATGCAAACACTACGCATAATAACATATAATATATTCTAATTATTATACAATAAAGCGAGATACTTTTATGTAAGTATTCATTTTATATAAAAAATTACTATTATCCTAATAAAACGAATAACTTTATAAAGGTATTCTGTTTTATTACCAATAAAACAAAACTGAGTTACTTATCACATAAGCATCAATAATCAATATCGTGTGCTACTATGCAACCACGCGTATTACTCTACTTTTACTAACGAGTAGTTTAACAGTATTAATGGTAAAACTTCTGCCGTTATTTTTAATAAAATATTTTTGTCATTTTCTCAATCTGATAATATTTCTGTTGTGGGGTCCACCAATGATTGTCTTGGTCATCTGAATATTTCTGTTAAAGCGAATATTACAGACCAATCGAATATTATATAACAACTTGCGTACTTTTGAAAAATTTATAAATATTACCCACAACTATAACATTATATCAATTTCACTCCATAATATTCAAAAATAATATTTATAGAAAATTCATCTTTATTTATAAAAGTTGGGGTCTTACAACCTCCCCTTCTTATGAAATTTTGCCCTCGAAATTAGGGTACACGCACGGTATGTCGAAGAGGTAAGGATACCTTTATTTCATTTCAGATTCTAACTCCCCAGTCATCGCACAGTTTGGACTGATGTGTCCCTCCCTCCGCATTTGAAGCATATGATAGGTGGTCGTTCTCCTTCCTTAACAATGGGTGCTAGTGATAACGTCTTTCCATCATTGTTGAATCTCTCTTCTTGAAATGTCCATTCTTATTGTTTTGGCCTCGATTACCACCGAAATGATTACCATTTCGGCTGTTGATTCCTCCACGCTTGTTGTCACCGCTTCAACGATCGCTTCTCACTTGTATTATCATTTTAAATTTACCGCTCTCTTTTAATTCGTTGACTCGTTATCGCGCTCCAATAAGCGAGCCCTATTTACAACATCCGAATACAAACATAGTTTATGAGAAATAAGATATTGACGTATCTCCGGTTTCAAACCTCTTAAAAACATTCGCGTCATTCTCTCCTCATTATCAACCAAATGGGATGCAAACCGGGACAACTCGGCAAACTTGGCTTCGTACTGCGATACGGTCATGTTGTTTTGCTCCAGCTTGACGAATTCTATTTCTTTCTTGTGACAAATACTTTCGAGAAAGTACTTATCGTTGAACAATTCTTGGAACTTCTCCCAAGTCATCTTCAGTGCAGCAGGTTGAGTACGCTTTATTGATTCCCACCAGTAATCTGCCTCTCCTCGCAACATAAAGGTGGCAAAGGGAACTTTTTGCTCCTCGGAGCATCCCAAGACATCAAATATCTTGGTGATCTGTTTTATCCATGATTCCGCCTTAAGTGGTTTTGGCTGTCCAATAAACTCCGGTGGTCCCAGCTTCTTGAAGCTGCATTTTAGCGGTGGACCGTCCGAGAGTTTCAAAGATGTTTCCACCTATATTTTGGGCAGAGCCGCTCTCGCTTTGATGTTGCATGAATTGCATAAAGCCTCTGAACATTCCATCATTCATCATTTGGTGGTTTTTTGTTGTTTGCATGAGGATTGTCGCCTTCACGATGCACATTCTCCGATTATTGATATGTGGAGAATCAACGGTCTCATGTGCTCCATTGCTATTCTCAACATTCTCGGATGTCATTTTCAAATACTGCCACAAAACAAGGGTTAAATAATATATCACATATTATCTCTATACTATGATCGACCAATTAAATACCAAATAAACTTAGGTAGGTCATACTAGCGAAAGAATTTCCGTCTCTCTCCCTCCTAGTTCTTATCTCACATCTCACCCAGGATCATATCCTAAGCTTTGATACTAATTGGACGCCCCCAAAATAGGTATACATCACCTATTTCGAAGTCGCCAAATACGTACGTGGTATGTAATACAAATACAATCTTAATTATACAACAAGAGAGGCATGAGTTTTAATACAAAAATCATCTTTCAGCATAATATCCACTCTCGAATAAGTTTTCATTACATTTATTGTCACACTATTTAATGAGAATAGTGAGGACTACTAGCTAATACTATCATCGGACCATCACTCCGTTCCCCGACTCGTCCCAGCCCACGTTTCTCATTTCAAGAGAAACGGTGAAAGAAAAAGGTGAGCTCAACTAGCCTAGTAAGAAATATTATGACTAAGATAATCTGAGAATAAATTATCATTAGTCTTCAACAATGTTAAACCGATAAAATACAATAGACATCAAGTTTAACTGCATCGGAATAAGAAATCCATTAAAAGAGTCAAGTAGAGAATAAAATCTACTATCTTTTATGGTTTAAAAGTTTTTCATCACTTTTATCATTGGGACTCGACTTAATAAATAATCCACATCATCGAATCACCCCCCGCACTACTACGACGATGATATTCTTCTTTAGTATCATGACCACAAATTATCCATGCACTATGGGCCAAGGACATTATTGTATTCATCAATGGTCATGATCATGCCAACAATTTGTCCATCAATGCACTATGGGCCAATGAGGACTTTTACCACATCATTTGTAACATTACGATCATGATTATAGAATAATCCTCGGTCATAATCATACCAAGTCCATCTATGCACTACTACAGCCACAAATGACTTTCAACATAATATAAACATGAGGATGATGACAATGATATAAGAATTCAATAAAACAAGTTCAAGAATTAATTTGTCCAGGAACCAATAACGTTCAAATTGTCAACATGATACTTCTTTGTAGAGTAAAATTTAAGAATGCTCGGAAGAATATTTTCATGAAAAGATCTTTGGATGAAGCGCAAATATCAAGGATATTCCACTAATTTCATGGAGTATAAGTCAAAACTTTAACCAACTGAGTATAATAAATAATGGAATAACAAAAGAAATCACCATGCATGTGGTATCAGATAGACAAAGTTATTCCAGCAGTAATAATAATAACGGAACGTGTCGGTAAATTACATGACCGATAGGATGTTCCAACAAAATAATAAAGAATGGAATAACAACACAAATCACCATACATGCGGTACTTCGCATAGACAGGTTATTCCAACAGAATACCAAATAACGGAACCAGGTCAAGCGTAATACACACCAATAGGATGTTCCAACAGAATAATAAAGACGGAACCAGGTCCGGCATAAAATGCACAGACAGGATATTCCAACAGAATAATAAAGAATGGAATAACAGAAGAATTTCACCAAGTATAGGGTAGTGGCGTGTACAAAGTTATTCCAATGTAATAATAAAAATGGAATAACTGAAGTTCTCTTCATGAATACAAAAGAAATAATAACCCCTACCTTAAGAAGAAGTACTGGATATATGAGTAGTGAAGTAGCAGAATATTTTTCTTCTTTCTCTCTATAGTTTATCTCTCTAGAGTTTCAGTGAATTCGTAAGAAATAGTGAAGGAATGAGCTTCTATTTATAGAAAAATGGACTGCATAGTAACTAACTCATGAACGGTCCAAATTGATTTACTTTAATCTGACGGTCCATATTTAAAGCAAAATCTTTTAAATAAAATATAATATATTCTATTTATAATCTAATAAAACGAATAACTTTATAAAAGATTTTACTATGCAAACACTATGCAAGCACTATGCAAACACTATGCATAATAAAATATAATATATTATAATTATTGTCTAATAAAATAGATAACTTTATAAAAGTATTTTGTTTTATATAAAAAGATTTTACTATTATCCTAATAAAATGAATAACTTTATAAAAGTATTTTGTTTTATATAAAAAGTTTTTCTGTTTTATTACATTAATAATACCAATAAAACAAAACTGAGTTACTTATCACATAAGCATCAATAATCAATACCTAGTGTCTACTTATGCAAACCACGCAGCGTATTCGTACTTTTTACTAACGAGTAGTTCAACGGTATTAATGGTAAAACTTCCGCCGTTATTTTCAATAAAATATTTTTGTCGTTTTCTCAATCCAAATAATTCATTACATTATGGGGTCCACTAATGATTGTCTTTGTTGCATTTAATATTTCCTTAAAACGAATATTCTCCTAACCAATGAATATTATATAACAACTTGCGTACTTTGTAAAATTTATAAATATTACCCACAACTATAACATTTTATCAATTTCACTCCATAATATTCAAAAATAATATTTATAGAAAATTCATCTTTATTTATAAAAGTTAGGGTCTTACAAACTTCGTTCGGGTCACTCGCTTTTTGAGAAGTCACGAAAAACGCTCTTCCTGAAACCACCGACTTTGTTTTGTCCGTATCCGCCTTTGGTGCCACCGTTCCAGCTGGACTTGACTTCACTATACGACAAAATCGAGCTAAATGACATTCTCTTCTTGAAATTTCCACTTCTATTATCTTGGCCATGATTACCTCCGAAGTGGTTACCATTCTTGGCATGATAATTTACCCCACGATGGTTTATCATTGTTGCCACCGGTACAATTATTATCGTGTTGTTGGTCGTTACCTTTTGGTTGAGCTAACTTAACGGTCTCATGTGCTTCATTTCTTATCCCTATACTCTAACCGACTAATTAAATACCAAATAACTTAGGTAGGTCATACTAGCAAAGGAATTTCCCCGTCTCTCCCCTCCTACTTCTTATCTCACATCTTAGCCAGGGATCATATCCCTAAGCTTTGATACCAACTGTGACGCCCCCAAAATAGGTATACATCACCCATCTTGAGTCGCCAGATACAAGGTACTGCATACAAATACAACTTAATTATACAACAGTCGTGTAAAATAATGCAGAATAAATTATCATTAGCCTTCAATAATGTTAAACTGATAGAATATAATAGACAACAAGTTTAATAGCAGCGGATCAAGCAATCCATTAGAAGAGTCAAGTAAGGTATAAAATCTACTATCTTCTATGATTTAAAAAGTTTTTCATCAACTTTATCGCTGAGACTCAGCTTAATAAATAAAATTGAATCATCCATGCTCCACGGCCAAGAATATTCATGTAATCATCAATGGTCATGACTATACAGAATAATCCGTGGTCATAATCATACCAACAACTGTCCATCAATGAACTACAGACCAATGAGGACTTTTACCACATCATTCGTCACATTACGGTCATGATTATACCGAAAAATCCCTGGTCATAATCATACCAAGTCCATCTATGCACGTAAGCCAAAGATGACATTCAACATAATATAAGCATGAGGATGATGACAATTCAATAAAACAAGTACAAGAATAAATTTTAAAAATTTATAAGTTAATTTATCCTGAACTCAATAACGTTCAAATTGTCAACATGATACTGCTTTGTGCAGTAAAATTCAAGAATGCTCAGAAGAATATTTTCATGAAAAGATCTTTGGATGAAGCTTTAAATACCAAGGATATTCCACTAATTTCATGGAGTATAGAAGCCAAAGCTTTAACCAACTGAATATAATAGAATATATGAAATTGCAAATGGATTTTTGCCCGCCATGCGGTAATCCACGTAGACAGATCATTTCCACAATTTAATAAGGAATGAATACGAAGGATCATTCACCATGCATATGGTAATCCACATGTACAAAGTTATTCCAACATAATAATAAATAATGGAACCGAGTCCGGTAGAACGCGCCGACATGTGATATTTCACGAATAATAATAAATAATGGAACCAGTCCAACAGAATAAGCGCATAGTACGTGATATTAAATGACGAATAATAAATAATGGAACTAGGTCCCAGAACGTTACACGCATGTGATATATTCGACGAATAATAAAGAACGAAATATTAGAAGAATTTCACCATGTATGCGGTACTTAGATAAGCAAAGTTATTCAAGCGAGAATAATAAGAATGGAATAACAGAAGAATTTCACCAAGTATAGGGTAGCCCACATATACAGGTTATTCCAACAGAAGAATAAAGAATGGAATAACAGAAGTTCTCTTCATGAATACGAAAGAAATAATACCCCTTATGAGTACAACAAATAATATCCCCTACCTTAGAAGAAACTGGATATTGGAGTAGTGAAGTAGCAAAATAGTTTTCTTCTTTCTCTCTATAGTTTCTCTCTCTAGAGTTTCAGTGAATTCGTAAGAAATAATGAAGGAATGAGCTTCTATTTATAGGAGAATGGGTGAATAGTAACTAATTCATGAACGGTCCAGATTGATTTAATTTTAAACGGACGGTCCATATTGGTTTACTATTAAAACTTAAAGCTACGGTCCATACTGATTTACTATTAAAACTTTAAATCAGCGATCCATATTGATTTACTATTATAACTTTCCACCAGCGGTCCATGTTTATTTACTATTATATCTTCAACCAACAGTCTGAAAAATTAGCACATCTCCTCATGGAATAATATTGTACCCAAAAATTATTTAGACCGAAAAGAAATATATCTTATGGGTGAATAGTAACTCGTGAATAGTAACTCGTGAATAGTACTCCGACACGAAAAGTGCCCCGAATACCCGATTGAACAATATAACCTCCAGACATCAATTATTATCAAAACAAATGTCAATTTCCACTAACATAAATAATTCCAACACAATGGAACTATAAAATTCATCTTTAATCAACACGAACTTATTCATCATTAATATTATAATTCACAATATTTAACAACCAGGTCGTTCCCAGGAAAGAGGGGGCTTTTCGATAAGGATTTCTCCTTATTGGCGCGCAATTAGGTGACCAAACCTCTACTTGACAGAACTTCTAGACATTTTCAATATTGCAAATAATAATATGAATAACTTTGTCGTCTCAATTATTGATTTAATATATATATATATATATATATATATATATATATATATCATATTATGCAGATGATACTGTAACAATAATTGAATCAATAATATGAGAGATATGATGTAGCAATTACTATAGCAATAATTGAGTATAACTGAGTGACTTCTCACATAAGCATCAATAATCAATACAGTGTGCTACTATGCAACCACGCGTATTACTGTACTTTTACCACCGGGTAGTTCAACAGTTTTAACGGTAATACCTCTGCCGTTATTTTTATAGAAAGATAATTTTGTCATTTTTTAACTACGACAATACTAACGTTGTGGGGTCGACCAATGATTGTGCCGTCGTATGAATATTCCCTGTTAAAACGAATATTCCCCGACCAATCAAATATTATATAACCACTTGCTTAATTTGTAAAATTTATAAACATTACCCACAACTATAACATTATATCACACTACAAGAAAGCCGGCTAAATCCGACGGATATATGTTCGATTTGAATACGATCCCTCGAAAATAACATTTATTCCGGATTTTATATTCAAGAAGATATGTCAATCGACAATACTTTAATTTCGATCGATGTTAAATTCGAACATTTATGTATCCCATTTGGCGCCAATGTTTCGCCAAATACGAATATTAGTTTCGACGGAATATGATGTAGTCCGACGGAAGAGTCAGTCGAAGATACCTTACGTACGACGAATGTATGTACGATGGACTTTCCGTCGAAGATAATCCTAAAATCTAATTAATCGGTACGTCTTCCCGGCCCCCTTGTTTCTGTAGACCTTAATATAATCTCATTTCTCTGTATCTCTCTCTCATTTCTCTAGATCTAGCTCTCAACCACCTCTTCGCCGATACTTCACTGCTCTCACGCCACCACCATCGCCGCCGCCACCATATACTGCCACCACCACCACTACCACCACTGGTTACACCACGTACACCACCGGTTCCACCATGTACTGCCACCACCATCTTCAATTCCACCACCACCACCACGTACTGCCACCACCACTACCACGTACTACCACCACCACCACTGTCGATCGGTTCCACCACCAGTAGACACCACCAACACCGTCGGTTGAACCACCATCACTGACATCACCAAAGGTGACCACTCACTGCTTGTTGGTTGCACATTAATTCAATTTCAAGGTTAGTTTTCTGCTAAGTATTAGATTTTTAGGGTTAATTTGTTGCAAATTGTGAAATTTGTGGCTTAATTTGTTTTAGGTTTAGTTTAATTTGAGTTTGAATATGAGATTAATCCAATTTGGATAATATGTTGTTCCTGTGAATTTTTTGCTGTGAATTTGTGGACTGTATATTGCTGAAATTGGAATTTTGATTTTGGGTTTGTGGACTGCCTATTATTTAAGTGCATATTATTTGGAATTTAGAAATTGCAGAATATTAATATCAAATTTGGGTTCCTTATCATAATGTAACTGATTTTAGGACTATTTTTAATCTTGATATATTTGTTATTTACTGTTGAATTTATGATGTAAATTACAGCCGTAATTATGAAATTATGAGACTTATATGTATTGTATTAGTAATTAGTTTCCCAATATTAATAAATCATAAACTAAGTGTCATTTACTTAGTTTTCTTACTACTAAAATAAAATAAAGTAAATATAATTTAATTTAGTTTATTAAATAAAATAAATTTTAAAAATAAAATAAATAACGTAATATAATACAAAAATAAAGTAAAATAAAAATAAAAAATAAAATAAATTAATTTGAATAAAATAAAAAAAAACTTTGATTTAATCTAATAAATAAAATACAATTCAATAAAAAAATAAAAAAAAAAATAAAATAATAAAATAAATTTAATTTAAATATTCTAAATTCAATTAAATTAAATTTAAAATAAATTTAATTTAATTAATTTAATTTAATTTAATAAAAAACATTAAAAATTATATAATATATATATAATACAAAATAAAATAAAAGTAATAAAATATTTAATTTAATTTAGTTTAATAAATAAAATATATAAGTAGTCTCTATAGATTCCAAATAAAAAATTTCATAAACTAAGTACCACTTACTTAGTTTATCATCATTGGCAAAATAGCAGTTTATAGCTAGAAGTGAATGTCGAACAGTAGTCTCTATAGATTCCAAATAACAATTCTCATAAACTAAGTACCACTTGCTTAGTTTATCATCATTGGCAAAATAAACTAAGAATAGCTAGAAGTGAATGTCGAACAGTAGTCTCTATAGATTCCAAATAATTAACAATTCTCATAAACTAAGTACCACTTACTTAGTTTTATCATTGGCAAAATAAACTAAGTAGCATTTGCTTAGTTTGCCACAATTTTCAATATATAAATGTAATAATACTCTCCTACATATATGTACTCTTTCTTGTATACGAGGTTTGGACATAGCGATTCTTGACTAAATAGTACTCAACCGATTCTCTAAGAATAATTAAAAAAAGGGGTCGTAGTTCTATTTGTGTCTATACTCGAATAATAAAGGTAATTGAATTCTGCGAGACATTCCTCATCGTTTGTTCCATCATAGCATGACAACATCAGGAAGTAGTAGTGAAGTAAGTTGTTGAACTTTGTTCAATAAGCGTAATGGAACTCCTTTGGGATGTTGTCATCTCTCATATGATGGAAACGATGAGGAATGTTCTTGATAATTAATTAACTTTATTATTGATATAGGACACAATAAGAACTACGACTTTTTTGCCCGATTCTTAAACTCAAGTAGAGATTCCACATAAATTCTCATAAACTATGTACTATACTTTGAAACTTAGAAACCCGCTTTGACATACACTCCATAGGGGTGAATGTGAAACGATCCCGATTGGGAATTTGTTATTGGATGTTATGTCTCTCACTTAGGTAGGTGCAAATACTGTAAACGGTACATTTTTGTTATTTTGAGGATTAATCGATTGTTATCTCTATATGTTCTCCGAGTGCATACTTAGATTAAGTTATCTTAGTCTATTTCGTGTGCTTCGAGACCATGGGAGAGTCTTCTTAGAAATTTTCTTAAAACTCATGAAACGTACTCAGCGTGTTTGCACTAGTGATTTGAGACACATCCAATAATGGGATGAAGCCTTTACCCGTCTCCCGTAGAGATACTTAGGTAAATCTAATTCACGCATGAATATCCAAATTAACTTAATGTGTACTTCTCTGTAGTTAAAAATGTTAGCCGACCAGAGTTGGATGTATCGTAGGATACCCATTGATGGGAGGGGATTAGTCTCAGCTTATCGTATTGGGGTTTTAGATTTCTTGACCAAAGCACTAGAACATACGGATGATCCCATGCGGGGAAGATGCGATGGGTGTGTCAAATTGTAAAAATCTGATTTGGAAGAAAGTCGACGAGATTAAATTCGACTTATTTTTTCGTGGATTTGTAGATGGGTACTTCGTATGGACTCATCACGGGGAATCAGAAGTGATTAAAAATATTGTGGAACAACCAATTCCATGGGATTCATACGTCGAAAACTATGATCCAGTTGAGATGTTGGTTGATGTTTATGGCCCTATTACTATTGATTGGGTTGAATATGAACCTTCTTCAAGCAGTGCGAAGCAAGTGCCAAATGCTACAGCTGTTTCCTTTTACAAGTTGTTATCTGAATCTGGGGTCGCATTGTATCCGGAAATGATACGAACACCAAGCTTTCTGTGATGTTAAGCTCTTACACTTCAAGAATGAGCACGATTGTAGTGAGAGAGAGGTTTCAACGATTTGCTTCGCTATAATTGGGATGTTCTTACCCAAGGATCATACTCTTCTTGTGAATTATTACAAAGTGAAGAAGATGGTCGAGGGTTAAATATGGGGTATCGAAAATCGATGCTTGTGGCGAGGATTGCATGTTATATACTATCTTTGAGGGCAGAGATAAGGGACAAGTGTGATATATGCAGTTTATCGCGCTACAAGGTTACAAAACGTGGGGGGAAGGAGAAACATGTTCCCAGGAAAATCTTACGATACTTTCCACTTGCACCGAGACTTCAAATGGCTATATTTATGTCGTCTTATACGGCTCAACATATGAGTTGGCATCGAACAAGGATGTCATGCCTGGTCGGTGACTCACTTGTGCAGATGGAGATGAATGGAAGAGATTTGATGTAAATTATCCCGAGTTTGCGGAAGAAGTTAGGAATGTTAGGCTTGGCATGGCTACTGATGGCTTTTGCCCTTTTAATAATTTTAGCCAGCTGTACTCATTTTGGCCAGTCATTATGGTCGCTTATAATCTTCCACCGGCAATATGCATGAGGGATCCGTATTTGTTTTTGACTTTACTCATTCCGGGGGATAAAAGTCCTACAAAAGATCTTAATGTGTACCTTCGACCGTTAGTGGATGAACTAAAGATGTTGTGGGAGATAGGGGTTCAAACGTATAATAAATCAATATGCGAGAATTTTGTGATGAAAGCAGCCCTGTTATGGACTATCACTGACTTTTCGGCTCTTGGGATGGTTAGTGGTTAGTCAACTCACGGAAGTCATCTCTATCCGATGTGTATGGGGATGTGCAAGGCAACCAGTTGCAGCATGGGCGGAAATGTAGTTTCTTTGGTACTGCTCGTAGATTCTTGCCTCTTGATCACAATTACAGAAAGATGTTTACACAATTCAACAGAAAGATAGAGAAGAAGGGGGTTGTTGTTCGGCTGTCGGGCAGTGAGGTCTTGGAGTGGTTGAATCAACTTGATTTTCCTTTCTTAGGGTAAGGAACACGATGAAATTGAGAGTAAACGGCACGGAAGACTCATAATTGGACACATTTGCCTATATGGTTTGAGTTGCCGTATTGGGGCACACTTTCAGTTCATCACTATATAGATGTCATGCATACCGAAAAAAATGTTTTCGAGAACTTGTTTTACACCGTGTTAGATGTGAGTGGTAAAACTAAAGACAATGACAATGCTCGAAAAGATTTGGAGGCATTGAGCATTAGGCCAGAATTGTGGCTTTGCCCTAACACTACAAAACCTAAAGCTCCATTTAGTCTTACTAAGAAACAAGTTGAAGATGTCTGTAAGTGGGTTAGTAGGTTGAAGCTCCCAGATGGATATGCGTCGAACATAACACGTTGTTGTAAGGTTGAAAGCAATTGAAAAATTTCGGATTCAAGAGTCACGATTGTCATGCGTGTATTCATGCGAAGTTGATTCCAATTGCATTTCATGAGATGTTACCTGTAAAAAGTTATGGATGCATTGACCGAACTGTCAAATTTCTTTCTAGATATTTGCTCAACTATAATTAAGCACAGTGATGTCGAGCAGATAGAGAAGAATATTGTGCTTACCATGTGCAAGCTTGAAATGATCTTCCCTCCAGGATTTTTTGACTCGATGGAACATCTGCCTATTCATCTGCCATATGAACTCAAACTTGGAGGACCGATGAAATATCGGTGGATGTATCCTTTTGAGAGGTAATATATAAACTGCTATATATTGCTTTATCCTGCTCATATTAATAATACTTCACTAAGTCTGCATATTATTTATCGTAGGTATATGCGCCGATTAAAACAAAAGGTCAAGAACAAAGCTCGTGTAGAGGGTTCTATTGTTGAAGCGATATCTGAGGAGGAAGAGCTTGTCAACTTCTGCTCATTGTATTTTGACGATGTTGTCTCAACGAAGCACAACCTTTTAGGAAGGAATGAGGTTGTTGATCCAATGACTCATGCTGATGATGAGTTAGTTGTATTCACATATCCGGCTAAACCATTTGGTCCTGAGACTCTGACTTACTTAAGCGACAAAGAGTTTAAGATTGTATCTACATACGTGCTTCTAAATATGCCCGAAGTATCATCAATCACGTAAGTCTAAGCTTATTTTCTCCAGTTAGTACAATTTACAAGTGTAGTCATCTCTATATATGTTAAAGACATTTTACTAATATCGCAGTTCATTCGAAGAGGAAGCGTATGCTTCTAACCCAACTTTGACTGCAACAAACTTGGAAACATTCACTAATGCTAATTTCCAACAATGGTTTAAGAAAAGGGTTGAAGCGGAGAGTATTTCTTAGCGTTTTATAGATGTCATCCAAGGACCTTACAAAGTTGTTAGTTCTTTTCCGTTGCATTGTGAATGAATGGGTATAATTTAGAGTCGATGACTTGCATGAACTCACATCACCAATTCTAGGGTTGTGGTGTTAGGAAGTCGCTATCAAGATTACGAGTCCAATTACTATGGTCATTTCTGGGATGTAGTTGTGCTCAATTATCACGGTGGCAAAAAGGTAGTTACATTTAAGTGTAGCTGGTTTGATACTGAAAAGGGGGTTAAAGTTGATCGTAATAGAATCACAACCGTGGATATCAAGTCGGTGTTAAAATTCGATGGCGTTATGCGTGTTAGCAAGTCAAGTGACTCAAGTGTATTACGCCCAAATGTCGTAAATACCGAAGCCCTGGTACATGTGAGTCACTACTAAAACACGCTCATTTAATGCTGATAACATGTTTGGTATGGATGAGGCATTGCAAGAAGATGTGAGCAACCCATTGTCCGTAGTGTTCCATGCTAAAGATGTGGTGAGTATTGATGTCATTAACGTACCTAGCGATGAGGATGTCGAGGCCACCGTACACATGAATGATTATGTAGTCGTTGAGGATGATAACGATGATTTAAACCGATCTCGGCGAGGATGAGGAAGATACCGAATCCGAGAATGATATATACGTTGATTCTGATGGGTTTGATGACGTGCGTAATTGAAAATGAGCTTTCATATTAGTCCTTACAATATATTGTTAAACCTTACATATTCGTAATCTACCAATTTTGTTATTGCAGTAGGATATTCATGGCTAGACATAGTGGTGGAGGTCACCGAGGTGGTGGGCGATCCGGTACTGGAGACGGTAGCCACGATGGAGGCTCTTCTTCAGGCGCGAGTAAGTTATCTTAACTAGGATTTAAATATATCTCAAGCTGTATTAATTACAATGATTATTGAAGTACTATGTTAAATACAATTATTACAGATTCACCTCGTCGACGACACCGAGGGACGAACCTCGGTATCTTTGGTCGTCCGCCGGTAGTGCCACTTACAGTACTGATGGATGTCATTTCCCAGCAGTAGGTGTTAATATTTTCGGCACTATTTCTATCAGTTATTGCAAAACACAATTCACATAACACATATTTTTATACTTTTTCTGTAGTAGACTAGACCCTGTGGCTAAGCACACCCTACATGCGATTTGTTTGACGCATCTCCCGAGAGGGTGCATGCGGTTCAGTCAGTATACGCGATACGATGCCACTTTTATACAGACCGTCTTGCGGGAGTTCCACGTAAGTTAAGCATATTATCACCACATAGTTGTATTGGTCAGTTCATCAAATGTTCTTAATTTTAAATAATCTTCTTGTTTTAGGTTTATTATCGATTTGACCCGAGCATCTCTCAGTCAGCTGGCGATGCTGTGATTGAGCATCACGTCGCTGCAAATTACTCTGGATGGCTGTATGAGATGCGATGTAGAAAAGACCAGCAACGGTTGTGGACCCGGGACCACCATCGAGATCATCACCCAAGATAGTCTCCGATTTAGCCCTGGGAGGGCTGTATGCGAAGACTGGAGGTCGATGACTTCAAGAAAAGTCTGAAAGCGGAAGAAGAAGCGTGGTCACTCGAATAAGTACACACCACTGGTTCTCAGTCGTTCGAGGAGATGAAGACGGTAAGTGCGTTGTATTTAGTTATTTATATGTCAAGTTCTCACAAATACTTAAGACCTGTTTTATAATTATTTGTATTAGGCATTGGGGAGGACCTTGGGCCGTGATCCTACCATTCTAGAGTTTTGGGATCGAGCCCACACGCCTAAGAACGAGCGTGCTTTGTCTTAGGCAGCTTAATCTATACGGGTAAAACTCATCTTACTATTTAGCTTTTAATAATATTCAATCGTAACTAAAATGATATAATTAATATACGTATACGGGATACATTACAGGACCGATTTCAGAGGCTTCGGAACGAGCGTATAGCTGAGCTGGAGACTATTAGGAGGGGTTCTGAGCCGTTAGATTCTGCCACCCCTCTTTCCGATATTGTATTAGATCGAGATGAGGAGTTGAGACTATGGGTCGCGTCTCAGGATCCCCCTACTAACAGTACCGGCAGATATCGAGTGTTGGGTCTGCCGAGGATACCCACATATACACTTCCTGGAGGTAATATTTTTTAATATTTCACGAAATTATCCGAATTTATCACATTATATAAATTATTATTAGTAATCGAATTTTTATCTCTTTATAGGCTCGGCCCGGCCTTGCCGTCAAGAGAGCACATGTCGGACCATCTCATACTGGCTACCGCTTGGATGACGATATATTCCCATACCGATAGAGGCCGTGGTCGGATAGAGTTCCATACCGATCCGGTCTTTTCGGCGTCAATTGATTGCCTTCCGATTCTCGTCTTCACCAGATTGCTCGAGGATATTATAGCGAGGGCCTCAAGAGAGCACGGATTACCACGGGAAGCGATTCGACGCTTGGAGCGCCGAGATGCTCCGGATGGTGATACCCTCTTGGAGGAGGCTTTTCGTCCGCCCCCACCTACTCGGGTATTCTTATTGTTTATTTTTCAATTAAGGCTAGTTTGTTAATTCTCACATATATATATGGACTAATGATTTATATTTTGATTCTATCAGCGGTATGGCGATGGCGACGGTTTGGATGATGATGAAAGCAGGAGCACGAGTTTGACATCCATACACCAGAGCAGCGTCGTTCACCTCCGCCCGATGATGATCATACTTTTACTAGTTTATAGTTCATTTGTATATATTCATGTTATTGGTAGACCTTTTTGTATATATTGTATTATCTAATTGCGCCTGTACAACTATTGTAAATTATATTGTTTAACATTTATGGTCAATTAATTATATTTGTAATTGGTTAGCTTATAATACGTTTTGGTGGATATTTGAATGTGAATGTGAATGATAATGAGTTGAAGATTAAGTTTTAGTGCTATGTTGCATATTTGAATGTGAGATACAAGTTTATATTACTGTGTATTGGGTTGTGATAGGTTACAGGTACATTAATGGGTTTAAACACCTGGAAACTGAACTTTTAAAATCTGTATTTAAAAAAAAAGGCTAGTTAATTCTGACGGAATAAGATAGTTACAACGAAATTTCCCTCGGAAATAACAAATAAGTAATTTTTAATAAATACCAAAATATCCTAATTTCGATCGAAAGACACGTTATCTTCGATATTGAAATTATCCGTCAGAAAACACCCTATCTCCGACGTAAAGTCCGTCGAAGGTAATAATCAGCCAATTTTAATGTTTGATGGGTTATTCTATTTTTCAGTCGGGAATAAGGAATTTCGAGGGAATGTATCCGTCTAACTTAGTTACTCTTATATTCGACGAACAGTTTCTTCCTATATATATGGTCAAAGATAGATAATGTTCGACGTACATCCGTCGGAGATACGTTTGTCGAAGATATGTAATTTTTGACAGAATTCTTGACGGACGGTATTTTCGACGCGAATATTTACGACCGAATATCCGACGGATATTTCCGTCGATAATAATGTAATTTTGACTGAATAAGAGTAATTCCAACGGAAAAATCCGTCGGACTTAAGTTTTTTTCTTGTAGTGTCAAATCCACACCATAATATTAAAAAATATTTCGAGCAATTTAAATCTTTATTCATAAAATTTGGGGTCTCACACTATAAAACCCAGAATTACTTATTTGGACAGGAACACAAACTCAATTTCTAACCCTAGCCGCATCCCACAAGTTCAACAGGTAAAATTGAGGAAAAAGTCAAATTTTGGGCCTTTCATCAACATTTTAACACATTAAACTCTTGGTAAGATTTCTACCATGGCTGAGAATATGTTTAATTTGATTTATGATGTCTTCTTCATTATCTAGTATGCAAATTCAAGATGAAAGTGTTAATGTTCAAGATTCGTTCAATAGTAATAAGATAATTCCTTATGTTGGTAAAAATTTTGCCACACTAGAAGATGTTGAAGATTTTTATAGAAGTTATGCAAAAAATAATTGTTTTGAAATTAAAATTAAGACGACTAGAAAACATGTGGGTTCGAATGATATTTGTTCCAGGTTATATCAATGTCGAAAAGTCGAAAAACTAGAAAATAATATTCATCAGATTGATGATGATGACTGTGACGATAGTAAGGGAAAGAGGCAAAGAGACCATATAGGTTGTACTTTGTGTCAACATAATGTTTGTTGTCCATCGGAAAAAAAAAAAAATTGGGTGATTTCGACCTTGTAGTTGAATCATAATCATTAATTAGTTAGTCTGAATAAGATAAATCACATATATAAATATAACCCATGTTACAAGATAATTAATTGAAACATTAAATAAATATGGGGGTCGATGCAAGTATGATGATGAATGTACTTAGTGAAATTAGTGCATGGGCAATGTAGGTTTAACGAATATCCTAAAATTTGTAAGAAATATAAGGCGTGATCCTGAAAATGACAATCTTATTAGGAGTATTATGTGGGCAGATTACCGATCTATTATTGCATATCAAAATTTTGGCGATGTAATTACATTCGACACTAAGTATCGCACAAACAAGTATTCGATGTCATTTGCCCCTTTCACCTGCGTGAATCACAATTATCATTCTATATTGTTTGGGTTTACCTTGTTAATAAAGTACAATGTAAAGTGCCTTATGAATGACATGAAGTTGCTGATTTTCGGCAATCACATGCAATGTTGTATAATCATCTGTGCACACTGTTGCAAAATATGGCCATTAGAGGGGCAAGTTCGATTCTAGTTGTGGATTTGATTGAAAGACAGATACCCCTAAACAGTCTATATTGAGATAGAAATCCTAATTCATACCGTCATAGAGGTTGAGACTGAGAAATGAAATTAGTCTATCCGTTATTGGATTTGATATGTTCATAAACAAAAGGATGTAAAAAAAGCACAACGAATCAAAAACGGGATTGAAGAAGTGGCGATGCAAAAACAATTGACAAAGTGTGAGTTATGCAAAGTCATGACTAATCATGACAAGCGTTCGGATTGGAGGAACCATCACAAAAATAATGTATATATATATATTTTAATCAATTGTAAGTTTTATTTTTATATGTTGGAGTTGAACAATGTATATATAATATATATGGATTGTTATTTATGAATTCATTTGAACAATTGATTTGAATTGTATTATAAGATGGATGAGAAGTGGAACACGTGTCTTTTAAGTTGATTTGGTTTTTTTATGAATTGATGTGTAAAATAATTGGGATACGAATAAACTTATTTTATACTAATATACTTTGGCCCAAATTTTCTGCATACTATATCCGCAGGAACTGCAAGAAGTTTGTGCAGATAGTATGCAGAAACTTTCGGCCAAAGTGTCTTATAAAATAAGTTCAGCCAAACCTATATATTTAAACCATACTTTTAGCCACATCCCAAATGAATATATTTATCAATACGTGTTGAACTCTAAAAAGACATTTTATGTTATTTCTTAATAAGTGTGCTTAACTCTAAAAAGACACTTAATATGAATAAGAGGGAGTAAATACGAAGCAAACTATTACAACAAAAATAAGGAATGTCAACCAATACATTAAAACGTATACCATATTACACAATAAATCAAATTTAACATTCTCGATCGAGCACTAAACTTCCTAATCTCATGGAATATTCTATACCGAAAAGTCACCAACACGCTCATCGCTCCAATCCACGATCTTGCAAAGGTCCATTAATTGGAGAAAACAGTCGACGTACTTTGCAACGTACGTAGACACTGCAATCATGTGAATTAATTTCTTTGTTTCGACCGTTGCTTGCTTTTAAACATTCGACTTTGATGCTTTCTTTTGGCCACTTAATTATTCTCAGGCTTAACAACATGAAGCATGTTCGGGACAAACTCTGTCTACAAATACAAAAATACGGAGTATAGATTATGAACATGCATACAATAAAATCTAAAGATTTAACTACATAAAAGTATTAGGAAGATGCATACCATAATTTCTACAAAAATGTTTGTACAATCAAAAGGATTTTCTAGGTTTTTATTTGGAATATGAATAATATGAAGTGCCTATTATCCAAGATATATAATGGCGGGGGAAAATGCATAGTCCGTATTGACTATATTTGGACCCCGGCGCCGGCCGCTCTCGCTGAGAAACCCTTATCAACCAATCCGACACACGATATGACTTTTTTTGTTGAGTTGAAAGTGCTCGATAGTTATCCAGATGTTGGTGTGCCGGCCACGGCCAGTTGCATAAAAAAGCAAGGCATGGAAAAAATTCAGCAAATCTTTGAATACCATTCGTTCTCATCTCTATTCCTCTTACTCGTAGAATTGACTAATAACTATCAAGCACATGATCTTCAGGTTGTAAACATGTCAAATGCTTACGTTGCAAGTAGTTCTTCGAATGCTCGATCGAGTCGGAATTATTTGGGATTCCAACTATCTGCATGCCCACCAGTGTTGGTATAAGTTATAACCACTGAACTTTCTGTTGCTTTAATGGCTTATATATTGAACCCTTTGACGTTGCACCATCATTGCGTTTCTGCTTTATTTTTCTGCCCTGCTTAAACTTGTAGCATCGTATTTGTGTTTCATTGGGAGTTTATCCCTCAATCTCATTTTTGGTTCTGAATCCTCATAATCTTGAGAAAGTGGAGGTTGGGAGCCTTGAAGTGCAAGAACTGTCTGAGAAGATGGATCGGGTTCTGGGTTATTAATTTTCACGCCTTTGAAATCAACCATAAAATTATCTTTTTCGTTTTTTCATGTTTCATGCATGGTTCGAAATTCAGGTGGCTGAGCAGCAGTAAAGAACTTCTGAAATATATATGGAGTCGATCGACACTTTCAAGCTGAAATTAAAACCAATATATATGTCGTATATAAGTAGTCATCTAATATCATCAATAAAACTCATTAAACTAAATATAAATTTAACAAATTAATCAAACAACAATAAAACTTACAAGATTAATCGGTGTCATTTGTGGATACCAAGCTTGAGGTGCATATCGTTCTACACGATGCAATTGAGGTCTATGAATACACAAACGTGTTATTTTCTTGTACCATTCCATGTACTCTTCAGTATAAATCCTCTCAAGTGCAAAATTTCTTGGCTTCGCAATATATGCCGCTCTCAATGTCGTCTCATAAGTTTTATCGTCATTTTTTGTCTCTTAGTGGCCCTTTAGAGCCACGTGATTCACGACAGGTTACGGAATTGACTGTAGCATACGAAACTACTGCATGACTCTATCAAGGCGCACTTGGTACTCGACTATGTCAAAATGTGTCAAAGGAACTCTAGCTGATCTAGCTAATCTTTTCTCAAAAAATCCCAACCCAAACGGATTATCAAACTTATCATAAGGTCTCCATTTGAAACTCCCCTTCTGACATTACTTCAAGCCCCCCTAGATAAAAAATTACATAGAGATGAGGATTATCTTGTCGCTCCTCGCATCTATCGTCTACAGAATAAGCCTATCATGTCTCAGCCCTAGAAATAAGAAGACCTGATTTCAGTCTCGATAATGGACGACCGAACCTAATCCTCTCGTAAGCCCAACAATGCAAAAGTGTCATATATGGTCTTCGAATTCTTTCAACTTGCCTTATGCAATGCTCTATAGAAATATGCTAACACGACTGCCCCCCAAATATACAGTTAAATATCTTCTGCCCGTTCCAATAACAGTAAGTATTTAGGATGAACATTGTTCTTATTTAAAGCAAAAAACAACAACACCACGCCACACAAGTATAACACAAACGATTTTGTATGTAACATGAGCTGATCGTATGTATAATCATTAGGTAACTGTCCAAATTTATCCCTCAACCATGTCAAACTAATTCCTCCCTGGTTGGCGTGGACTCCCTCTTCGTTGTCGCCATGTTGGCCATAGTGTTTTAGAAATAAGAATTTGGGATGGGTTAGATATCCACATGTTATTGGCTTTTCAATTACAGGAAGTCCTAAAATCAGAACTACATCTTCTAAAGTGATGGTCATTTCACTGCAATTAAAGTAAATGAATTAGTTTGACTCTTCCACCGCTCAACAAGTGCATATACCAAACATGCGTCACTTGTAAGTGCAACAGAGGGAATTGAGAAAACATGAAAAACGTAGTTCTTAATATTTCTATTTGCTCATCATTTAAATTCCACTAACAATTTACTGCCACTTTCATAAGTAGATAAGGCATTCCTTTCCTATCACTGTAAAAAAAACACAATAAATAAAAAACAATATAACAATTTGCATTATGTATCGTCAATATTATTTAATCAATTAATTTTTAATTTATGATAAAAAATAAACCATAATTTCAATACATACTTTATTATTCCATACATCTTCTGAAATGTGATTTTGTTGATTAAAAAGAACACTAAGGATCAAATGGGTCAGGATTAAAATCCATATTATCCTACATTTAACAACAAAATTACATCAAAACAAATAATTGAAAAACTAACACACGTTAACCTACATTAAAAAAATAAGAATTGTTTTTTACAAAATTATCTTATACAATGTAAATATAACAAGATTGTAGTAAAGCAAACACATATTAACCTACATAACCCACCAAAAATTGAAAAATTTATCAAACTTCCTTGTTGCAAGATTATACAAGTTAAAAATAGCAAGATTATTGCAAAACTAATGTATTTTCAACCTCCAAACTTCCTCAAAACTTATAAGATTCTTCAAGATCGCGAGTTTAGAATGCAAGATTCTTCAATTTATCTCCAACTAGCGCGACTTCGACTTAGGTTAGGGTTGATTTGCAACTAAATTTCCCCAATTCGATTTGTTGGGTTTTATATGGGGAACTAAGTATCCACTAGAATTTCTTGCGGATAGTTTACAAAAAGTTTTTTGTAAAATATGCGCAAGAAATCCTAGCTAATAGTACAAAAAACCCTAAAAGGTCAATTCAAAATGAAGGGCAAATAAGGAATTTCAAGTCTAATTACTATTCACAAGAATTTCTTGTAGATAGTAAATACAGTCCACAGGATACTACAACAAAAAGGCTTATCAATGATAGTAAGCGATCAGAGATAAATATCCTCGACCGAACGCGGTCCGATATTAATCGTAGTAATCTGGTCATTTGGATGGACACCACCGAGGCCGTAATAATACCGCTTTATTAATTCTATCATAATCAATGATCGGTAATAAAATCGCTTATTCGACTTATCTTCGAGTCGGTTGTCGGTGTGACGTGACACATGGCAGCGATGACAAATAATAGCGGCAACCGCAATGGCCGCTAGATTCCAAGAAATAGTAGCGGTCGCTGATAAAAAAAATTGATAAGCTTAAGCTACCATCAAACTCGACACGAGTCAACTCGTTTAGACTCGTAACAATACCAAACAAGCCTTACAAATTTACCATAGTATTTTTAGGCCTAGAGATTAGAGAGTAACAAATATACTACAATCCATCGTAGCCCACAAAACTATATAAACCCAAACGAACTCTTCTGAAAACCCTATCTCTTTCCCTGTTCCACCAAACAACCAACAATGGCAGGAGGCAAAATCAAGAGAGAGAAATCATCGTCGTCGAGAAATCAACCCTACCAGGGCGGCATACAGTTTCACAAATCGAAGGGACAGCATATTCTCAAAAACCCAAGTATCATTGATTCCATTGTCAAAAAATCCGGCATTAAGAGGACCGATATAATCCTCGAAATAGGACCCGGTACCGGTAATCTCACCAAGAAGCTACTTGAAGCTGGAAAATCGGTCATTGCAGTTGAGATTGATCCTCGTATGGTCCTCGAATTGCAGCGCCGCTTTCAAGACACCCAGTTCTCTAATCGCCTTTCGGTATATATACTAGTGTCTATATATATATATATATATATATATATATATATATATATATATAATTTTCTTTTCTTTTTTAAATGGTGAAATTTGATTAAAGTTTAAATGGTGAAATTTTCTTTTGTGAATGGTTTTGGCACAAATGGGTCTGGAGTAACAATTACTATTGTTAAGGCAATAATATAGCTACACCAAAACACTAGAAACACAATTAAACTTTTCATCCAATTTCCTCGAATAGACATTTAGGTACACCAAAACACTAGAAACACAATTATTTTGGGATAAATATTATTGGTTCTCTAATTGTAGCATTTTGTTACTAAATGTGTAGTTTGGGAATTAGGTAGAAGGTGTAACAGAGGTGAGCCCATTTTATGATACTTAATGGTAGATTTGGGTGTGGTTTAGGATTTGTGAAGAAAATAATGATTTGACTAATTTGGACGTAGCATCCTGAATGCTGTGGGTTGTCTTGTAATTGAATTGTCCTATAGGGTATTTGATTAAATGTTGTGTCTTTTAATCTGTCATACTTGTGTCTTGATTGCACTTTGTGCCATTTGAGCTCCAATGCATGGAAGTAGAACTAACATTTTTAAAATTACATGTCTAATCTAGCAATTGCACCACATTTTTTTCCACTAGAAAATGTGTACTTATTATATACACGCACAGAAAACTATTGCTCATAGATATCGTCACTGCATGGCATGACTGCATTGTCATTGTGCTAATTGTGAAGCAAGTCTATGGCAACGATTATTAACAATAATTGCAACTGAATATCTTTTGCGATGCTGATGCGTGCAGATTATCCCAGGAGATGTGCTCAAGTGTGATCTTCCATTTTTTAATATTTGTGTGGCAAACATTCCTTATCAAATCTCTGCCCCTTTGGTTGACAAGTTATTGAAGCATCGGCCAATGTTTAAGTGCGCAGTGATAATGTTTCAGAGGGAGTTTGCCATGAGATTAGTTGCTAAGCCCGGAGATGATGCTTACTGCCGCCTCTCTGTGAACACTCAGCTCTTTGCTCGTGTTTACCATTTGCTGAAAGTTGGGAAGAATAACTTTAGGCCCCCACCAAAAGTTGAATCCTCTGTTGTTAGAATCGAGCAAAGAAAGCCAGCGCCTCAAGTGAATTTCAAGGAATGGGATAGTTTAATCCGAATTTGTTTTAATAGAAAGAACAGAATGCTTCGCGCAATTTTTAAGCAGAAGGGTGTGCTATCGATACTGCACAAGAACTACAAGACATTGCGGGCATTACAATCGTCACAAAAAGGATCATTAGATGATACAGAGATGCCAATGGATGTATCCATTTTGGGCGATACTTGTGACGACCTGAGCACGAGGATTGATTATGATGATGATGATGATGATGATGATGATGATGATGATGACGACGACGACGACGGAGATGACGACGGAGATGATGATGATGATGATGATGATGATGAGATGGAGGAGGATGAGGACACAAAATTGTTTAATTTTAAAGAAAAGGTTATGGGTGTGTTGAAAAAAGGAGGTTTTAAAAAGAAGAGATCTTCCAAGCTTGCACAAGCAGATTTCATGCATCTCCTCTCTCTGTTTAACAAGGCAGGAATTCATTTTTCTTGATTACAAGGCCAATAAGACATGTTTGCCTCTTCAGTTTTGACTTTGGAGGTGGTGGTTGTAGTTATTAGAATTGTTTATACCCTTTTTTTTCTTTTTTAGATACATTAGAAGATTAATCAGTATTTATTGGGGTAGAGTTTACTATTTATGCCTATGCAAATCATCGTACATGCTAATAGCTCAACAATAATTTGTATACATATTTCTTTTAACATCAGAATTTGTACGGTTCTTCCCTTCTTTTTAATCCGCCAATTGAGAATACTTTTGGAAATCAATATTTTTACATAATTTTTTTGATATTTTCACACATAAGGCTCACGTATTAACTTATGTATCTGATTTTTAAATATTTTTACATAATTTTTTAATATTTCCACACGTAAAGCTCACGTATTTGCTGATGTGTTCACTTTTTATTGAAATATTTTTGGAGCAGATCAGCCGACATAACTCCATAGCACTTATTGCCATTTAATTCTACATTTCCGTAGACTTCTTCCCTCAATGCTGTTGTTTTTTATGTCTAGAGTGTTCTCAGCCATCTACTATTCCATACAAAATGTTTATGTGCTACATTGAAAAATAAAAGACAAAAACACTTGATATTCTATTTCTTTGACTATTTAAAAAAAATATCAGAGATACAATAAATAAAAGTAGTTCCCAGTGAATACAGGAACCATAGTAAGGTAATTTTGAGGCAAGAATACATTCATCTTCTTCCTGTCAACAAGATATTATTGGTCCCATACATAGTAACAATTATCTTTCCTTTTCATCAAGATTGTGTAGAAGAACCTTTGGCCTAATATACCTTAACCACCCTGCAGATTTTTGTGAGAGTCAAAAAAAATTTTGACTCACAAAGGAAGCATGAGCATCCACCAGGATCACAGTTAAAACTTTGGAAAATATCCAACTTGACTGAAATCTGACTCGGTTTTTACAGGTCATCTTCATCTTTATCCATCGAGGTTGACAAGAAGCTGAAGATGAAACCATCTAGATCACCTTGAAGGACAGAATCAGGGTCTGAAACCTCATAGTTAGTCCTAAGATCCTTGACCATGCGGTATGGCTGAAAACAAAAAGGGTAATGAGCAATTAGGACACAGCTGAGAATCAATATTACTCGTGCATTACATAATTGAACAGTGGCAAAGACATACATGGAGTACGTAGGAACGAATTTGGTTGCCCCAGCTATTGTCATTCAGAGACCGTGTATGTTGTGCATTCGCTAGAGCCTGACGAGCCATCTCAAGCTGATCTAAGCGAGATTGTAGCACAGACATGGCAGAAGCCTTGTTTGAATGTTGTGACCTATTGGTACACCAAAAGCAGTAGTCTAAGGAAAAAAGAAAATTGTGGGTCCAAAATGAGCATGACTTAAGTATAGAGGACTGCATACCTTTCATTTTGACAGCAGGCACTGATTCCTGTAGGAATATGAGTTATCCTCACAGCACTCTCGGTTGTGTTTACGTGCTGGCCGCCAGCTCCACTAGATCGCATTCGCTCAATTCGGAGATCAGATTGATTAATTTGAAAGCGGGTAAAAGATCCATCACCCTGGATTGGAATTACAGCAACAGCAGCAAATGAGGTATGCCGTCGTTTATCAGTATCGAATGGTGATATACGAACCAAACGGTGCACTCCTACTTCCGTTTTTGCATATCCAAATGCATATTCGCCATCAACTTTGAGTGTTGCCCGCTGCAAGAAAAGATTAAATCAAAGTGTTAGAAGATTGTTAGAAGATATGATAGAGATTTACCATAATTATAGCTTTTATAACTTGTGTACATATTACTGTAATTTAGGAATTATCATAAGTGTAGTTAGGGATACTTGTGTATATATATCACCACTCTATGTAATAGAGAATTAAGATTCAATGAAATAAAACAATTCTCAATTTTAACATGGTATCAAAGCCAGGTTCATAACAGGCCTGTTCTTATTTTTCCTTTCCTGTCTAAACTGCCGATCATAAAATATAGTAGAAATCTTGCAAGATCAGCTTGTTTAGAGAAATTGAGGCCATATTAGGGTTCTACAGTGTCAGGTGACTGCGACGGAAGTGCCAGATCTTCCACCCATAGTCACATGCGCCGCCACGCGCCGTCCCACTCTCCGGCTGCCAACGCCACGCGCTGCCTTCTACCAACGCGTGAGCTGTTTTCCGGCGCGACTTCTTACAGCGACAATGGTCTTGTAAGGATTGATCCAGGTTTATTAAGGTTTTCTTCCTTTGCCATCTACAAGGTTCTGTGGCTACTGTACTGCTTTGCTTCCTTTGGTGCTAGGGCTCTAGTTGTGATACTGCTCTGCTTGTTTTTCCTTTTTGAGCTTTTAAACCTTCCTAGTTGATATTTCCTCGAATACATTTGTTGCTCCTACCACATTATTATGGCAGAGTTTAGTTCCATTAATATCAGTGGAGCTACTGACACAAATAAAAGGCAGTTAATTAGGAATCATCATCTTAACTCTGCTTTGGTTCTCAGCCCATTTAAGTTAGATGGAAATAATTATCTAGCTTGGTCTCAAGCATGCCGTATGTCAATTGAAGCAAACCGTATGCAGCACTTCATCAATGGTACAACAACCATGCCTACTTAAGAAGAATGGAAATCTGATAACTCCATGGTCAAAACATGGATTTTTAACTCGATGGAACCGAATATGCGGAGTAGTTACATGTTCTTAGACACTGCATATGAACTTTGAGAGGCTATCTCTCAAACCTTCTTTGTTTCTGGTGATATGTCTAAGGCATATGATATCCGTAAACAAATACATGAGTTGGGTCAAGGAGAGAAGTCTGTTGCACAGTATTTTGCAGAAATTAATACTCTTTGGCAGGAGCTTGATCATTATCGGGTTTTTTCAGCCAAATGTTTAGAAGATGCAACTTCTTATCAAAAGTTTGTGAGTGAAGATAGAGTTATGGATTTCTTGACTGGTTTAAATATAGAATTTAATCAAGTTCGCGCACAGTTGATTGGTCAGACACTTTTTCCATCACTGCGAGAGGCTCATGCTAGAATACAACAGGAGGAAAGTAGACGTCGGGCAATGGTTGTAAATTCTGTTGACCGATCAGCCATAGTAGCTTCATATCCTAAGTTTGGCACCACTATTCAGTCTCCTGTTGAGAAGGAATCCCGCGAATGTGATTACTGTGGGGGAAAGAACCATACAGGGATCGTTGTTTCAAGCTTCATGGACGTCCTAAAGGGCGAATGGGTCGATTTGGTAGTGGTCGTGGACGCGGTTCTCAGGCCTATGTGACTACTGCGACACCTCCGGTTGATACATCTCCAGTGCTTCAGACGTTACTACTGCACTCACCCTTGAGGAAATCTCAGTTTTTCAGAAGTTCTATTCCAAATCTACTTCCTCCTATTATGCTCAGTCAGGTATACACCTTTGTGCTTTTAATGTTTCGTCAACTTGCCCTGGTTGGATCATTGACACAGGGGCTTCTGAGCATATGACCGGCTCATCCACTCTCTTTACTTCATACACAACTTGTTCTAGAAAAGACAAGGTTCGCGTAGCTGATGGTTCCCTCTCTTCTATCTCTGGGAGAGGCTCTGTAGTTTGTACTTCTTCATTAACATTATCATCTGTTCTCCATATTCCTTCATTTGCTGCAAATTTGTTATATGTTCAACGTCTTTCTGAATCCTTAAATTGTTCAGTAACATTTTTCCCATCTCATTATGTTTTTCAGGACTTAGTGACGGGGCAGAAGATTGACAGTGGTAGCGCAATTGGTGGTCTCTATTATTTAGATGTTCCTTCGCCTAATATGTTCCCTACTCAGGCTCTTCACTCTACTTCTGACTCAAGCCTGATTTCTCTCCATCAGTGGCATCGACGTTTGGGACATCCTTCTTTTTCCATATTAGAGTCTTTGTTTCCATCTTTAGTTAAACAATGTAATAAAACTCAGATTTTGTGTGAACCATCTGAATTGGGGAAACACAAATGTTCTGTTTGTTCTGCTATTAACAGTCGACATTCTGAATCTTTTGCTATTATACATACTGATGTCTGGGGACCCTCTCGGGTTGTTTCCCGTTCTGGTCATAAATGGTTGGTTAGATTTGGTTGTCATTCTCGTGTCAATTGGATTTATCTTCTTCGTTCCAAAGATGAGGTGTTTGATTGTTTCCAGGAATTTCATAAAGTGAACCCAATTTGAAGCTAAAGTAAAGATCCTCCATAGTGATAATGGTCGTGAATATAGTAATAATAATACTTTTACATCTTATCTCTCTCATAATGACATTATTCTTCAAACCTCCTTTGTCAAAACTCCAGAACAAAATGTAGCGGAAAGAAAAAATCGACACTTGCTAGAGGTAACCCGCACTCTTATGTTCACTATGAACACCCCTAAATTTCTATGGAGAAATGTTGTTTTGACTGCTGTATTTCTGATAAATCGACTTCCTTCTAGACTTCTAGAATTCTTGGGAACAAAAGTCCAATCTCTTTTCTCTAACGCACGACAAGTCCTTCTCCTTCGCCTCGAGTTTTTGGTTGTGCACGCTATGTTCATGATCAATCTCTCACTCGGGGAAAATTAGATCTCAAGTCTCTTCGGTGTGTTTTCATTGGTTATTCTCCAACCCAAAAAGGTTATAAATGTTATCATCCTCCTTCACACAAAGTCTGTCACTCGGGATGCAACTTTTTGGGAATTGAAACCTTTTTATTCTTCTACACCTTCTCCTCAGAGGGAGGATGTTATTGATGAGGAGAAGCTTCCCCCTGAAGCTGGCATTACAAGTTTTATTACACCATCTTCTCATATTCTTGTCCCTGTTATTTCTGATAATTCTACACAGGGGGAGTTACAGTTACAAGCGTTAGATGCTAGACATAATGAGCCTAAGTTGAGAACTTATGTTCGAAGAGTCAAGAATAAGGCGACCACTTCTGCACCACTATACCAACCCTGCTCAGAACCTAATCTTGATAATGCTACTGATGAGACTCCTAATCCTACTTGTTCTTCTAATGATACTGACATTCCTATTGCTCTTAGAAAAGGAGTTAGAACTTGTACTCAACATCCTATCTCTAATTTCTTAGCCTATAATAAATTATTTGCATCCTACCACTCCTTTGACTCTTCCTTGTCTTCAATATATGTACCTCAGGGGTGAAGAGAAGCAATTAGTGATGAGAATTGGAAACAGGCTATGATAGAGAAGATGAATGCCCTGAAAAAGAATGATACATGGGAACTAGTTTCTTTTCCTTTCGGGAAAAAACCAGTTGGTTGCAAATAGGTATATACAGTCAAACAGATGTCAGATGGGATAGTTGAGAGACTTAAAGTCAGGCTAGTTGCAAAAGTGTATACTCAAACTCATGGAATTGATTACCAGGAGACATTTGCTCTAGCGGCGAAGATGAACTCTGTTCGTACCATAATCTCATGTGCAGCAAACTTTGGCTAGGATATTCAGCAATTGGATGTTAAAAATGTGTTTCTTCATGGTGACTTGGAGGAAGAAGTATACATAGAAATTCCCCCTAGTTTTGTTTCATTTGTCACCAAGGAAAAGGTGTGTAAACTGCGAAAGGCTCTATATGGTTTGAAACAATCTCCCAGAGCCTAGTTTGGTAGATTTCACAAAGCGATAATAAGATTTGGGTACAAGCAAAGTCGGGCAGATTATACTCTATTTGTCAAATAGAGAAAAGGTAAGACTATCATTCTTATAGTTTATGTTGATGACATTGTGGTGACAGGTGATCATAGAGAAGAGATAGTTAATCTTAAAATGAATATAGCCAAAGAGTTTGAGATTAAAGATCTTAGTCCTTTGAAATACTTTCTTGGTATTGAAGTTGCAAGATCTCCCAGTGGAATTTTTCTCTCTCAAATGAAGTATGTCCTTGATCTTTTAATAGAAACTAACATGTTGGGGTGTAAGCCTGCTGATTCTCCTATTGAAGTTAATCATCATCTAGTAGCTGGTACAGGACCTACAATTGATAGAGAAAGATATCAACGTTTGGTAGGACGATTGATATACCTCTCTCATACTAGACCTGATATATCTTATGCTGTGAGAATAGTAAGTCAGTATATACATGATCCTCAACATTGTCACATGGAAACTTTTTACAGAATTCTAAGGTGTCTCAAGTCTGCTTTTGGGAAAGGTTTATTGTTCGCACCACATGGTCATATGAGAGTTGAAGCTTTTTCCGACTCAGATTGGGCTGGCTCTATAAAGGATCGTTGTTCTACATCAAGTTACTGTTCATTTGTTGGAGGTAACATCATATCTTGGCGTAGTAAAGAGGTCAAATTCGTGGTAGCAAGATCTAGTGTTGAGGCTGAATATCGAGTTATCGCCTTGGGTATATATGAACTAATGTGGCTTCAAACCTTGTTAGAAGATTTGGGTGATACAACTAAAAGGCCTATGCAGTTATTTTGTGATAATAAAAGCGGTCTATTAGTATTTAAACGACTCGATTACATCACGATGTAAGCGAAGCATTATTGAGATCGATGAGACACTTTAACAAAGAAAAGTTAATGGTGGTCTTATCTCGCTTACCTTTTGTCAAATTACAATAAAAATTATTTAATAAAATTACAATAAAAATTATTTGATAAAATTAAAATTACAATAAAAATTATTTGATAAAATTAAAAATTATTTGCACGTAAAAGTACAAATTTATTTATCCTAGTTAAAAAAAAATATTATCACCAAATCGACTCAATTATAAATTTAATGTTCGAATTTGAAAAGATTTTAATTTTATAATTTATATTATACTTTAAAATATTTTTTCATTTTCTTCATAAAAATTTTCCTACAAATACATAATAATCTTTGTCACGTCAATGCAGGCGCCACATCAACTTTTGTAATCTGATAACTCAAATAGATTGATGTGTACTGTTCCGTTTAAAGTCAAAGCTTTTGACGGTTTTTTTAACTTTTTGTTAGAAAAGTCGAGTAAAGTGAGTTGACTGTAAGAAAAAAAAATTCAGTTATCCATCTGTAAGTCGACCTATAGTACAGTGACTGATAAAGCATTTAACCCGAAAGTGACACTTTTCTATACCACATTGCTTGAAGCTTATTGTGCTATTACTGCTACTCTTTTGCTGCATTGTAGAATGAGCTTGTATCTAAGGGCCAAAATCTTACTCTTCTTACTTGGGTGGAAATTCAAATAAAACGTGATGCAGTCGTCTGTTGTGGAATTTACCCATGACACCTGACTCTGCATTGTTATATCTGGAGCTTCCTTCTAGTGTCCTTATGGCTGATGCAGACAATCACTAATAGGTGAAAACTATGGTTTACTCAACACTACTACCTTTGTACCAAATTCAGATTACTACATGTGATTAAAAAAAATTCAGTCAAATGCCTAACGAAAAAAAGAAGTCTAAACTTGTGAATTCCTTTTGTGGAATTGAAAAAAAGAGTTTGCTGACTAGAGAACAATCATTGTAGATATGTTCATTCCGGTAAATCACTTCTCTTCTTCTGTCTTCATTCTTGTTTTAGGCTCTTTGGTTGAACCTCCACTCAACTAGTCACTTTTTGTAAATACACAAAGATTGGATAAATGTATTAAGTATAAATAGCTCTTGTAAATTGGAAATAAAGAGAGGGGGATGTGTATGTTCGAGATTGGATAAATGTAATGATGTTATTAGAAATTGTATCATATTATAATTAATATTGTAAATTTATCATTGTAATATTTGTAACACATGAATTTTTATATATAAATGAAATTGAAGTTTTTCTAAGTTTTCATTTTATGTCTCATTTTGATGTGATCCATCTCAGACTCGAGCTCGAGTAGAAAGGCTCGCGAGTTACTCGTTGTGAAAACGGGTCGAGTAACTCGGAGCCAAGTAGTATCGAGTAATTTATCGAGTCGAACTTGAACAGTCTTAAAATTTATCAATTCGAGTCGAATCTGAACACAAATTTTCTGATCCGAGTCGAGCTTGAGCATTAGGGTGTTCGGATCGACTCGGACTCATTTTCACCCCTACTAGAAGACAAGCATCACAAGTGAACACAGGTCATCTTTATTACAGGCCAGAGGGTGCTCGCTCACATACACAGTCAAGCATGTTGATTAAATTGTAAAAGGAGCAGAGATGGTAAGAATGTGAACCTTGATTCCTGCCATCTCACCAGGCATTTTATCGACTACCGTGACCCTATATCCTCGACCTTGACCCCACATCTTGTACATCTGCATGACCATTGCTGCCCAGTCATTGCTCTCGGTACCACCAGCGCCAGCATGAATCTACATAATTCACCAAAGATAAAGTTAGCTGGTGCAAAGACTACTATTATCGATTTCCCAGATTATATATATAATTATAAATCAGAAAAATATTTAATCACAACCAGAGTAATCAACTCAACTCCATATTCGCGAGTCAGGATTCAAGAAGTAAGAACATGGAAAACTAAAGTAAGGATAATTATTTATATGCCACAAGGCAGAGGAAACTGTGAATGAAAAGTGACCTCTATGAAACAAGAGCAAGAATCATGCTCCCCAACTAACAAAGCTTCAAGCTCTTTCTCTTTTATACTTCTTCTCATAATCAGTAAAGCTTTCATTGACTCCTGAAATTGAAACAGAGACCCATGAGTTATATATGTAATGCAATTTGCCGAAAATGATTTCTCACTACAATAATCTTGTGTTCAGAAGAGTTAAGAGGAACATAAGTGTACAATTACAGTAAAGATTATAGTCCATCAACTAGAATGCTGATCTCTGCATACACAAGCAGGGAGTGTATACATATATGATGTGTGTGTGTGTGTGTTTGTGTCGGTGTGTTTCCCCTGCAGCAGCATTTACTTGCTCCAATGCAAAACATCACACAAGCACGAATAGGGGATACGGACACAAAAAGGATATTCCCAGTATACTTAAAAGTATTGTATAAATTTTTCTTCATAAATTGATTGTGCACATACCTATAATGATTGACCTACCCTTGATGAACATATTACTTCAATAAACTTTCTCCTCTATCTTAATTTGATTTGATATGACAATATTTGTTTCTCATAACAAGTAAATTCTTTATATGGAAAAAATTCAAATGTTGACAATAAAGGTTGTCAAACTTGCTCTAACGTGAGTCGAAGAAGTACCATATACATTTCCTAAATGAGGAACTCTGTAATCAAGTTATGAACGCATTGAAGTCGTCAAGTCGCACAAAAGTATTCGGGCATCCTATTTATCTGACATGTAATCAATCGGGATACATCACAGACTTTAGAAGTATTTGTACTTCCTAGCTATACATGCTCTTATCCACAATTCGGATTCTTCATACAATATACTACTGGTCAGTGCACAATAGGTCAAGGAAACCTAAACTTGAAGAAGAAGAAAATTATTGGCTTGTTTTCATGGTGGAGCTTACTTGGATCCTTAAATACTTTAGTTTTGGTAATTATCTTCTTTTCATCTTTATTTAGATTAATATCTCATAGGCCAGTTTACCATGTTTTCAGAGTTGAGGGCAGTTTAGCAATTTTGAACATAGGAATACAATAGTTTATTTAGCCCTTATTTGATTTGGATTAGAAATCTTTATTTTTTGAGAAGTCTTTATGTATAGGATTTGGCAATTTTGCACATAGGAATGTGTGTGTGGGTGTGTGTGCACATGGACGGCAAGATTAAATAATAATTAGGGGTAGGCTCGCCAAAAATCGCGAATATCCCTTGATTCTAACTGAAATGCTTGTTTACATACTGGAAATGATGTATTTACTCCACTTAAAAGACAAGTATATGAAAGGGGAAATTAAAGAAACAGCCCAGGATATGAAAATCATAAATGATACAATGTACATCACCTTTGCATACGGAGATGTCACTATAGTATATTCTCTTAATTAGTAACCTGTAACTTTCACATTTCGATGATACTAATATTCTTTGGGATGCAATAGAAACAATAAACCCACTTTCCAATTTGAACTACCTAATAATTTTCACTTGTTCTGCATATTCACTTTTGGGAGCATGTGGCTACCCCACTCCTATATCTGCTTCATGTACCATATCAATCGGCATTTTAAGGCAATTGACTTGGATGAAAGATACTTCGAAGTAAGGCTGTAAATCGAACTAAATAGTTCGGGCTCAATTCAAGCTCGATTCGGGAAAAAAAAGTGAGCGAGACTCGGATTCATTAATAATATGATCCAAATCTAACCACAAAAAATAGTTCGAATAAAAATACGAGTAGAATCTGAGCAAAATTATACTCAACTCGTTTAGGATTCAAACTAATAAAATCTTGTTCATGATTCGATACATAATCTATTGATTAGTAATCGAATAGATACTCGATGCATTCTCTTATAATATATACACAATTTTATAAAATTAGAATAAATAGTTATTATTATTATTTTTAATTGTATTTTTTTATTTGTAAATTGTAATTGTAAATATATTTTCTAATTTCTAAGCAAAATAATATGTTCAATTGGTAATTATATATATTATAAAACTGCTTACTATGTGGATACTCAAATTCAAGCTTGAATTCGAAGTTCGCGAGTAGTTTGAATATAATTCGATCCGAGTCAGATCGAATTTGAATAATAAATATTCAAGTCGAGTCGAATCTAAGTAGAGTTTCGCAAATACAATTTAATCCAAGTCGAATTTGAGTAAAAATTTACTTTTCCGAGTCGAATCCGAGTAACTATATGATCGCTTCAATTCGACTCATTTACACCCTTACTTTGAAGTTTGACAAATGTGAATTATAATTTAAGGAAAATATCACAATAACATATTTTACAAATAGCATTAAAATGGAACCGCTTCAGAAGAGTCGAGCAACTCCTCAACCTAGTTACCATATTATGAAAGATGCATAGGGGGATGAAAGAAGAATATTATGGAAAATACATTACACTAGACATGAAACAGAATACATGCTAGGAAAAGAAGAATTGGGGCTCACCGATTCCATTTCTGGATCATCCTCTTCACGTGCAAGCTTTATCATATCAATATGCTCAAGCAGTTCTTGCTCAAACGCCTTAACCTCCTTCACTTTACCAATGAGTGAACCATGCTCACGGCTTATCTTCCCAGCACGAACAGGATCATCCCACAGGTCTGGCTTATTCAACTGTGCAGATAATATCACCAATCTAACTTCTAATCTCTTCCACTGCAAGAAAATTAAAAGGAAAAAGAAACTCTTAAAATACATCACCACCGATTGGCTAAAATGAATCACATGATGTCAAGTACCAGTGCAATAACAAGATAACAAGATATTTATCAAAATAGCAAAAGTATATTTCAAATTGAACTAACAACACTCAACAAAACACACACACAAAGAAATAAAATTTACATCTTCCTTTGATACTAAACCCAAATTTTCCAATACTTCCATATAAATACTACTGTACATTTAAAAAGTAAACTATAAGGTTGTGCTTAAAAAGTGGTACTTTTCTATAGCATTTAGCAATAACAAATCTAGCTCTGCCAATAACATTTACAAAAATCAGTGCTTGCATATATGCAGCCAATTTGGTCTATCAAACAGATAATTTTCTCGGATAAAGAAAATGAAGAGAGAAATGTCTAATAAATAGACAGTTACGGTCTAAGTAAACCCCAAAAAACACAACTTAGTTTAGCAAAAAATTAAGTTACACCAACATAAAACTAAAAATACTGATATCCATAGACGGGGGTTTACCTTTAAACGTTTCTTAATAAGGTGAATGGATTGAGCAATTGAAGAGGCGTGACTCTTCCAATCACTCTCACTCTCGTCAAATATCGTCCATTGCTTAGCAATAATGCCTTCAACAGTAAGCCCATCGGAGGTGGAGGGCTCAATTGCGGCCTGAGAACCAAACAACCGAACATTGCTTGAATATTTCCAAAAAGAATCACACCCAGAACTGGGAATTATGGGTTTTGGATGTAAAGTTGAGAATTGGGAGGAGAAGAGGGATGGAAGAAGGTGGTGTTTAAGGTTACGGTTTTGAAAAAGAATTGATGAAGATCTGCTACATGATCTTCTCAATATGAAAAATGACATTTTAAAAGTACTGGTTAATTTCTATTTGGAGGCTTCAACTACAAATTATCAGTTAAACCGACAGGGTTTATCAATTGGACATTAATTTGAATAAGTTCTGCAATTTTTCTAATATTTCCGCAGGTGGATCCCACTTTTTTATCCCTTTTAGTCTCAGTTAAGATTTTTGCAAATAGATTAAAAAAGTCATTTAATATTATCATTTAATAATTAAAATCTATGCGAAATTTCATCACTATCCATAGAAAGTTGAAAACTATTAATACTAAGGGTGATAATTTATTAGAACAATGAGAGAAAGCTAGGAGTGATATAGGAAAATAAATAATTTATTCTCCTAAAAAGTTGTAAACGACAAATAAATTAAAATAAATTTTTTCTTCTAAAACGTCACTTATTTAGGAACCCAAAGAGTAAACTCTAATTTTCCCACGTATTTTACCCAAACACTCTCCCTTCCTCTTCAGCCTCTTCCTCCTCGAACTTTGACTTTCTGTCCTCCACCAACACCACCAATATTGTGACACCCCGAACCCGATATAGGCCCGAAGTGCTACATGCCGCAAGCCCATAGGCCCGCAAGGCAACAATATCAATAACGCGAAGTCCAAAAAATAACTTAACAATAATCTTAACTTAAAACCCAACAATAAATATATTTTAAATCAATCCAAATGAAATACTAATAAATACTATATACAAATAATGGAGACGCACTCCCATAAACTAAGAATTTTCTCAAAATTCTCATCAAAAAAAAAAAAAATCTAAAACTAAACTCCAGCTATTCCAAGTGTATCAAATAAAGGCTCAGCTTTCAACGATGGGACTTGTAAAAATCTGTAAGGGGGTAGCGATAAAGCCCAGCAAGTAGCAATCCTCTCTATCTAGCCGAATCAAGTACAATTTACAAAATACTTTTTCGAAATAACTTTTTGTTCAATAACGATAGTACAAAAGCTTTCAAAAACTAAACAATTCAAAAATAATTTCAATGTATATTATATCTCTTTTAATCCACAGCCTTAGCGACTAAGGTTACAATAGCCCTGTAACACGACCCAAAAGTTCGATAACATTATGATACGCACCCTACTAAGGTATCTATAAAAATGCACGCTCCCCGAAGGGCATCTAAAAAAGGTGCTGCCTTAAGAGGTCCTATATTAGCTCCTAACTAAACGTAATCAATAACGGGTTCTATACATAGTCGATCGAGGATTTCAAAAACTTTTCTCAATATTATCGATAATATAAACGATACTTTTTTTCGATTCAAAATCATATAATACCATTCACAGATTCGAAAATAAATACTTGATCCGAATTTTGAAATAAAAGAACATAACAATTTAATTTAAATGGAAGCCTTAAATAAAAAAAATAATCTAATTTTGAAAATGTACATTTGAGCATCCGAATAATTAATAAGACATACTTAAAAGTAATGATAATCTTAAAAACACTAAATAGTTCGGAAAGCTACTTACTTGATATTGCGAAACACGAAATTAAAAGTGAACTAATTCTTTGAGTTTTCTTCTTTTCTTCTTTGTTCGCTAAAGACTCCAAGCCAAATAGTTTTTACGTTCTTTTTTCTTTCTTTCTAGTTGTTTAAATATATGTAATTCCTTTGAAAAATAGGTTATTAAGTAAAAGAGTCATTTTAAAATTAAAAGTTTGTTATAATCTAATCGACTTATCCTAATAGGTTTTAGATATGTATAAATAATTATTAGTTACACTTCTATTATCTAATTATATTATTTTTTTTATCTTTTATCCTTTTTTTTAAACCGGATATTACAAATATCTCCTTCAACCAATATTAATACATCCTCCCTGCAAACGGTAAAACCTCCTCTAGATCAAATAGCCGACAAACCAAATTCTTCCTCTCTAACATGATAAATACGTCAAAACTCAAACATGATAAAAATGTCAAAAGCAAAAAACAAATCAGAACAAATAAAAAATCAAAGTTTGGAATCGTAACCAAACGAACCACTCTAATAAGATAACTCAAGTTAAATTCTATTTGTTCCAAATGATTTTTTGGCGGTCAGCGTGACACACGCTAGATCCAATCTCATCTAATCTATGTAAGAAAGTTAAATCATTAGATAAGGGTAATTGAAAGTACTCAAAAGTATTAAACAATGATAAAGTAGTCTTTTCATTTTTATTTTCATTTCCTTCAACATGTTTGTTCAGTTGTACATAGTCACATGGTTGATGCCTTGCTTGATTACCAATCTAGATTCACATAGGTCATTATATATGTACTGAATTCAGCTATTGAGAGCTTATGAATAAATTTTTTTTATTATTTTCTCTCTCAAACTACCTCTGAATCTGTCTAATCTCTCCCCCAAATTCTTCTCCCTTTCTCTAACTCTTCTATTCTCCCATTTTTTTGCACTTGCTTTACTATTAAGCTGCAGTATAGGGAGCTTTGTATCAACTGAATTCATCAGTTCATTACAAATTGGTATCAAAGCCACTATCGATCCCAACCATGGCCAATACCAAATAATCACTAATATGGAAGGCTTCGTCAGTGATCAAGTCAACTCCCTTCAATAGTTACAGACCCAGCTGAATGAATCTGTCAATAGTCTGAAGCTAGATTTCGAGGATAGACTCAATAAGAAGACGGAGCAAATGATTAAGGGTTTTGAAGCACTGCTTGCAACAAGGTTACCAAATCCATCAAATAAAACAGGTAATTTAGAAAATTTAATGGGTTCAATTTTGGGGAATTTTGAGACTTTGAGTTCTGAGGATAAAGTTACTGGAGGAATATTCAAATCCATCAAATTTGAAATCCCCAAATTTGATGGGAGTAATCTTAGAAATTGGATTAGAAAATTCAATAAACTTTTTTCTTATCATTCAATGGCTGATAATCATAAACTTCATTTAGCCACTATTAATTTGGAAGGAGAGGCTGAAGAGTGGTATGCAGGTTTTGTTCATGGTGGATCTGAAGTAACTTGGGATGGGTTCATAGAAGAGGTAGTGACTAGGTTCAGCCCTGAAACTCATATAAACCCCATAGGTGAACTTAAAAATTTACAGCAGTGTGGCTCAGTAGATGACTACAGAAAGAGATTCGAAGAATTAAAGGGTTGGACCTTACTACGAAATCCTTCTTTGAATGAAGCTTTCTTTATGGATTATTTTCTGGGGGGATTGAAGGAGGAAATAAGGTTGGGAATTTAGGAGTTAAAAAATTCCACCCTTAAGGAACTCATTAAAATGGCTAGAGTGGAGGGGGCCAAATTGGAGGCATGGGTAAAGAAAATTTGAATGAGATTAAGACTTGGAATCCCCAGTCAACAGACAAAGGTTGGATCATCATTAAATAGTAGAGTCAGAATGACTCGTAATGTTGTGGGTTGCCCTCACCGAACAACAAACTTTGAGAAGGACAAAAGCGCGCCAATCATGAAGCTTAACTAGAGAGCAAATTACAGAAAAGAGAAGGAAGAAATCGTGTTATTCCTTTGATGAACCTTACACTGTATGTTATCAGTGCAAGAAGCCTCACTTATTTTTGATGATACCCTTTGATGGAGACTGTGACATAGAAGAAGAGTTGGAAGATTACGTTAAAATGGAGACCTTGGAAGGAGATCAGGACTACAAGATTCACGAGGCTCATATAACCCTTCATGCTCTATCAGGGAACCAAATGAATAACACCATCAGATTTTTAGGACTGGCTAATGGGAAACAACTCAGAATACTCATTGACAGTGGGAGTACCAACAATCTCTTAGACCCTCAAGCTGCTAAGAGGATCGGGGCAATTACATAGAACACCAAACCCTTGTATGTATTAGTGGCTGATGGTTTTAAAGTAACTAGCCTACAAGAATGCATTAACCTTTCTTAGACAGCACAGGGGGAAGAGTTTGCTACTGATATTAGAGTTCTTCCTCTATGTGGGATATATGTAGTGACTCCCCCAAAATAGGTATATATTAGCCATCTTGAGTCGCCAAATATGTAAGACCCCATCTTTTATAAATAAAGATGAATTTTTCTATAAATATTATTTTTGAATATTATGGAATAAATTTGATATAATGTTATAGTTGTGGGTAATATTTATAAATTTTGCAAAGTATGCAAGTTGTTATAAAATATTCGTTTGGTGGGGAATATTCTTTTTGTTAGGGAATATTCGTGATAATGGCTCAAATCATTGGTGGACCCCATGTGTAATTATTATCGGATCGAGAAAACGACAAAAATATTTTATAAAAATAACTACGAGGTGTTACCGTTAAAAAGCTGTTGAACTACCCGGTGGTAAAAAATACGAGAATCTGGCGTGTTCAGATAGTAGCACTCAGATTGATTATTGATGCTTACGTGAGAAGTCACTCACCTATGCTTTCAATTATTGCTACTGAGAATTCTTTGTGATCATATCTCTTATATTATTGATTCAATTATTGTCACAAGTATCATCGTATAATATGTTATAGTATTAAATCAATAATTGAGACGACAAGTTATAAATGATTAATAATTGTTGAAAGATTAAATATGTGTTGATGAAAAAAATGATTTGTGGTAAGTTTGATTATTTTATGGGGGCTCTATATGTCATCATCTAAGAGTCTCTTCAATCGATAGTAATTACCCTTGTGAATAGTATTTACCTTCATCAATAGTAATTACCCTTGTGAATAGTATTTACCTTCGTCAATAAGTAATTACCCTTGTGAATAGTATTTACCCGCCATCGATAGTATTTACCTTCGTTAATAGTAATTACCTTTACCAGACGTCGAACCACTTGTCGTTTCACATTCTGAAAGCGCCGAACCACTTGTCGTTTCACATTACAAAAGTCCAAACCGATTCGTCAAGCCACTTGCCTTTTCACACGGCGGTGCTAAGCTAGAAATCTTCTATAAATAGAGGCCTAGGGCTTCATTATTTTCACTTAATTCATTCAAGCTATAGAGAGAGAAAATATAGAGAGAATAAGAGAGAAAGAAGAAGAGTATTTTGTTACTACCTTCTTTAAAGATTCAATCTTCTACCAAATGTAAGGGTGTTATTCTTCTTATTCAATGAAGAGAACATTTGTTATTCCATTGCTTATTATTACATTGGAATAACTTTTGTATCACTGTGGTTTACCCTATACTTGGTGACATTCTTCTATGATTACATTGGAACATCCACATGCGTGTGTTT